>QLPI01003390.1:0-17028 GCA_003314275.1 Chroogomphus rutilus | reverse complement strand
CGAGTGTGATGCATGCACAACGGCGAGTGTGACGCGTACACAACGGCGAGTGTGACGCGTGCGCAACGACGAGTGTGACGCGTACGCGACGGCGAGTGTGACATGTACGCAACACGCTCGGTGGTGGTGGGCGCAGCAAGTCGACGCTACAAGTGCGCGACGGCGACAGGCACGAACGCAATGCAGGGCGCGACCGCAGGGGGACGCGACAGTTGTGAAGGCGCGAACGCGGGAAGGTGCGGGTGCAGGTGCGAGGGCGGCGGGTGCAAGTACACGTACGCGTAGGGGTGCAGGTGCGAGGGCGGCGGGGGCAGGAGTAGGTGCGAGGGCGGCGCACCGGTATGCAACGGCGGACGCGACAGGTACGCAGGCGCGAACCTGGGCAGGTGGCAGATACGGGGGTGGCGGGTGCAGGTACGCGTAGGGGTGTGGGCGCAGGTGCGAGTGCGAGGATGGTGCGAGGGCGGTGGGTGCAGATGTGGATGCAGGTGCGAGAGCGATGCACCGGTACGCAATGGCGGGCGCGACAGGTGTGCAGGCACGAACCCACGCAAGCGCAACGAAGACCGAGTCGCCGCGCACGCCGGCACGGCGACGAAACGACCTAAAAAAAAAAAAAAAAAAGAAAAGAAGTCGCCGCGCACGCCGGCGCGACGAAGAAATGACCTGTGATTGTTGCGCACGCCGGCGCAACAAGAACAGGATCCATGGCTAGCAGAGAGCTCCAGATGGTCTTGATCCAGGGAAGACTAACTAACAAGTCTGCGACCCCTGCCTTACCTTCTTCTCGCAAAAAGGATGCCCCACCAATTGTGCACGCCGGCACAACGGCTAGGACGAGTGCAGGGGTCGATTACCTTCTTCTCACCACCTCTTTCGGACAAGACCGCGGGTGGGAGGGGCAACAAAAGAATAAACAGGTGCTTATACCAAACAAACACAAACTCCTCCAACCCGGTACATTGGATCACCCAGTAAATAGGCAATGGTCAATGAGGACATTGACCTTAAAAGGGGGGGTAATGTCATGGTTTCTCTACTCCTCTATCTATTGCTTGTTATTGGACTCCGCTACTCCGCTAGACCATATGTACAGTTCTTAGGTAATTAGTTAAAGCTCAGTCTTGAGCTGGTCAATACACCGACAAGTATCATTGCTCAAATCCCTCCTCTGCTCCCAAGTATTGAAGCTCTTGTTGTTGCTGACAACAACCCTTTCTGGACCCTCTCCAAAACCAAAACAAGGTCTGAGATCCCACCTTAAACTCCGACCAGCTCCGAGGCTAAAACAGACCAATGGGTCAGAGCCTGACCAGGTCCGAGTCCTATCTCGGACTCCGCTTCAAACCCTGAGGAAAGGAGACCAGAATCAAGGGATCACCGAGCAAAGACTTGGAAGGGATTTAACACGAGAGACAGAAACCCAGAATAAGTGCCTGAGCATCAGACTTAGTACCAGGAGGTTGGCTCTGCAAACCCCGATGTATTGATTTGTAAACTAGTGCACAGACCACTTACATAAAGGGTATAAAAAGGGCTCACCAGCAGCGGGATCCTTAGACTTTCCTCTTTGGATTCCCCCTGCTTAGGTGAGAGCCCCACATGTACTTAGGTAGTCATAATTAAAGCTTTGGATTCCCCCTGCTTAGCTCTTCTGTGAGATACCTCCAGTCGACGCTGAAGGGTTGCCCTTACACCTCTGTGCTGATTCACTAATTCTGGAATGAGAGGGAGTGGGTACTGGTTTTTTACTGTCATTGTGTTCAACTTTCGGTAGTCCTGGATGAGCTGGAGGGATCCTTCTTTCTTCTTGATAAAGAAGACCGGAGATGCCATCGGGGATTTGGAAGGTCGGATTCATCCAGTCCGAAGGTTTTCTTCAATGAAGGCATCCAGCTCGGTCTGTTCTAATGGGGACATGGGATACACCTTGCAGTTGGCTAGACTGGACCCTAGTTCGAGTTCAATGGCATGGTCCCAAATCTTCCTATCTGGGAGCTCATTGAAGGATTCTTTGGCAAAGACGCTCTCGAAATCTCGGAGATATTGGGGGATTTCCACCTCTATTCGGACATTTTTGTAATTAGCCTCTGCCAACCTCTAGGAGGTAGTCTGTGCAACTCAGACATGTTCTTCCTCTGGTGGGAGCATCACACACATCACTCTGTCCCCGGGTTCTAGCTCATCCAGCGGATCTTTCTCTTCCTCACTTCACCCACCTGCTTCCGCACTTCCTTCCTCTGGACCATCCTCTTCTAGGAGCTTGGGAAATGGGCCAATTCGACACTCTCGGATCTAACACTTGTTCTTTCCTTTGTTTGTCTTGTATTTCGGCTTGGCAGGTGAGACATTTTGCCAGACACCGGCTCATTTTAACAGTCCGAGCTTGCCAGTCAATCTCAGGGTTATGTTCTTCCAGCCAGGTAAAACCCGGGATAAGGTCTTGTTTTCCTAAGCTGGTGACCGCAAATGTGGTACGTTCCATATGTCCATCTACTTGGAGGATCACAACAACGACTTCCCTGATGGCTCTGGCCTCGTTCGGCGATCCATCCACATTGTAAACTGGGATAGGTCTCTGGAATTTCTGAGTGGTGAGACGGTGTTGCTATACATATCCTCAGTCCATGAATTGTCCAGTGGCCCCACAATCCACAAGAGCGGGGCCCAACTTGACTTCTGCTGTGTCCGTTGTTTGGATCTCCACCTTGATCACTAACGACTTCGGACTTAGGGTGGTGGCAACCACATACCTCTTCGGAAGTTGTTTTTCCCATTTTTGGAGCCATATCTGAGATTGTTTTGGTAGAGCCTCTGATATTTGTGTGTCTTTGGATGGCTGTTCCTCTGGAAGGAAAGGTGCAATGGTCACATCACATTCTTCTTCCAGATACGAGAACCTATTATGTACAGGCAGCGGGGGCACACGATTCACCCACTGCCGGCCCCAAAACCCTCTTCTTCCTCTTTTTCTTTCTCTTTCCACCCTTCCACTTTGTCAAGCCTGCAACACCGAGTACCGGCTCACTCGGGAATACCGACCAACCGGCCCTTACCCACATCATCTCACACTACCGCACGGCCTCGGCTCGGTACACCCGGTGCATTGTATGGACCACTCCTCTCGTTCTATCCTCTTCATTGTTCCTTCACCCCCTATCCACTCCTTGACCCATTTCCCCCGAACAACATGACGGTCACTCATTGTCCTGGCCACTGCCATTGTTTTATCTTGGGCCGTCCCCTATTGTTCTATTTTCACACACTACTTCATTATCCTATTCTCAGCCATACTCTATTATTCTAATCCCGCTTACATTCCTTATTCTATTTCTGATCACTGTGGACAATGCCTCCATGTGGTTACTTCATACCTTATTGTCTCCATTCCTTACGCCACCCTGTTCCACATCTTGCTTCTTAACTATATAAGTAGCGGGATGTATGTAGATAGTTCTTCACTCAGAATATCAATTGGTTCGCACCCCCTTGTCTGTTTCCTATTTCTAAAAGTCCTTCGCTCGAGCCGATGCCCTTAGCATCCTCACGAGGCTCCTCCCACTACCCAAATTAGTGGCACGCATAGAACAGCAGGGTGCAATGCACGAGCACGTTGAAGCCTAGCCACTCCAGAACGGTTTGCAGGACTTGACCGATATTTCAGCGTTACCGAATCCTGACACACTTCCTCGGAGTTTTTTGGTACTTCTGTCAATGCCACTTCTGATGTCCCTGCAAGGTTTAGAAGTTCCGGAAGTAGCTCCAACTTTTCTTCCATACTCATGGTTTGGATATCAAAGGACAACGGGCAGTCTCGTACATAGTGTCCAGGTTTTCGGCATCGGTGACAAACTCCTAGGGTTGAACCTTTTGCTCGGGACCAGTCTACTTCCATTGAAGTCGGAGCTTCTTTTGGCACATTCGATGGTGGCATGGGAGTTCGTCGGGGTGGTTCTGGGAAACAAGGGGATAATGTTGGCATCCTCAGAACTCTGGGGACTAATCTGGGAGGCACGCCGTTTGATCAGGCAGAGGTCCAAAGTTGGCTACAATGAGCCTCTGTGAATGCTTCGTTGGCCTCTTGGTCCCATGCAACCCTTCGTGCCGCCTCATACCATCCCTCAGGGTCGTCAAAGCTCAGAGTTCCACTCCCCAGGAGTGCAACCATTGTCTGTATTCCTGGTTCGAGGCCTCGGTAGAACTTGGTTACAATCATCTTGTCATCGTGGTATTCTGCAAGATCCCCCAGCTCTGCAATCCGGTCAATGTATTCTTCTACGAAGTGTTTGCCTTGGTACCAGCCCGTCCCTTCTAGTTATGTGAGGGCAGAGAGTTGTTAATTCTTCGGGCAGAAATTTTATACAATGTCCGACTCGAAGGCTCTCCAGTCCAAGTAGTGTGGATGTCTAGTCCTCTCACTTTGGAGTATTTTGTTTGCAAACTGGGCTGCTCTGTCAGACTTGAAATAGGAGAGAGCCCAGTGTATCTGAGACTGGTTGTTAGGAAACTGATCTCTGCAGATTACAAAGTAAATGTTACAGGACTTGAGGAAAGCTCTCCCTTTCTCTCTATCTCCATCGAAGTCGGATGGGGGGGTGGGCCTGACTCTGGAGTTTCCTTGCAAGACAGCGGTACTCTGAGTGTCTGAAAAACGTACACTCAGAGTTGGGTCATCTTCTAAATTTTCGGGGTTTAACCCCTGGTGCACTGGGTCATTCAGTTTGGCCATGATTGCCCTAAGGCCTTCGTTTATTGTGGCATTTGCTGTTCGGTTTTCTACCAGCTCTTTCTCTGACCTTTGCAATCGTTCCTCAGTGTTCATGTCAAAGGTGAGACTAGTGGGGATACCTGTGGCTATAACTATAGAGGAGGGGGAGTCCGGTGTCAGGTACGTGTAGGAGTTGGTACTCTCCAAGTCGCTTCGGTTGAGTCCGAAACCACCTATAACTGTGTTGCAGCCCGGCTCTCAGTCCTTATTGGAGAGACTTTCCTGCTGTAAGGGCAACCCTCTTTCAGCCTCTCGGAGGTGTCTCGGAGGCAAGCTAAGCAGGGGGAATCCAAAGGTTTTAATTATTTTCTACTACCTAAATACATGTGGAGTCCTCACCTAAGCAGGGGGAATCCAAAGAGGAAAGTCTAAGGATCCCATTGCTGGTGAGCCCCTTTTATACCCTTTATGTGAGTGGTCTGTGCACTAGCTTACAAATCAATACATCGGAGTTTTTAGAGCCAACTTCCTGGTACTAAGTCCGAGGCTTGGGCGTTCACTCCGGGTTCTAGTCATCATGTTTCAAGATCATTCCTGTCTCCACTCGGTGGTTTCTGGGTGTCTTAGCCTCGGAGTTGATTGGAGTTTGAAATGGTACTTTGGACTTGGATCAGGCTCCAGAGAGGGTCGTCCCCTGACATATATAGGATGAGAGCCATATTTGCAAAAAATATAGTGACAAATCAATGAGTGTTTGGACATAACAAGTTACCTCACTTACATATTTTGATCCAAGGGATCAGCGACATCTCTCACCCAGAGTGTTTGAATGGTTTCAACACCACCATCAGTGCCAATTTCTTTCCGAATGCCACTACTGGCAATAACTTTGCCTAAGCCATAGACATTCGCTCACTTCAGAAGGGCAGATGCCAACTATACATGCACTCAACCTCTATGAAAGACATGATTACTAAATTCATCACACACCTGCAAGTATTGATCCTCAAATACGAGCGCAAAACTGTCTAGTGTGGTTGAGTTATCAATCATAGAATTTGCGGCAGGAATTGGAGTAGGCAGAAGTGACATGATGTGGGTATCAAACAGAGGCATGGCATCAGGAGCAGACTGCCAAGTAATCCAGAATGCAAAGGGTTTTGCATTATGTCCAGTTTGCTTTTTAGATGGCAGCCAGCAGGCATTATACAGTGTCTCACGGCCAGGTAATGATTGTGCTGGATGTGTATTTATTTGTTTATTAGTTGGTAATTAGTTATTTTTTCACAATTTTATCGGAATCATACACTACTCAATCATAGCTATTGATTGCACATTTTTCCCAGATTTTGGGGTTTTTTTTAGGGTTATGGCCAAAATTTTGACATGTCCAAAATAAAAATAGTTTTGGAGAAAAATTGGCTGATACCATTGACTTTATTTTGATGTTAGATACTTCTTTTAATGGTCTATTATTGATTTAAATGAGCCAATTTCACCAAAAAATTGGGTCAAAATTTTTGATTAAGTTTGCTTGTCCCATACTGTATAGTTAGCTCCCAGGTGCCTTTGTTGATCTGCGATCAGATCTCAGTATCCATGGCTGTTTTCCATGTAGTATTGTTAAGGGCATCTTTGGTCATCATAGGCAAATTTAAATCACTAGATAAATATGTATAATCATTTTCTTTGGCATTTATTGGTTTGGCGCTTATTGCTAGGTAGTCGCATGAATTATTCTTACTCTCATCAGAATTTACAGTAGGGGACAAAACCGTTCACATGTTGTAAACACTTTGATTGTGTAGCAATGATCACATAAGCACAAAATCTGATATAATTTATCATGATAGCCCTGCATCTTAGCTTGAGGTCACTCACCAGGATGGTCATGTAATTCTCAATATTGGCCAAGATATTAATTATTTAAAATAATCAAACATGTGAATGGTTTTGTCCCCTCTCTTTTTTTCATCAAAAAATGGTATATGTTAGTATTTGGTATAGCCCCCATTTGCCCTCATCACAGCCTGCACCCTCCTAGGCATACTCTCAATTAACTTCTAACACACCTCAGGCTCTATCTTGTTCCATTCCACCTGAACCCTCTTCCACAACTCATGCACTCCATTAGGGGGGTTTTGATAGTTAGAAATGTCTTTTTTTTTGACAATAGTCCAGAGGTGTTGAATGAGATTCAGGTCAGGAGACTGAGCTGGCAACTTCATGACCTCATGACCATGGTCAGAAAACCATTGGGCAGCCTTCTTGCATGTGTGCTTGGGATCATTATCCTGTTAGAAAATGATGTAAGTAGAATATTTACCATAATACTCCAGGCTAGCTGGAAGATCTTCATCTAAAATATGTCTGTACAACTCCCCAGCCATCCTCCCATCAATTTTGACATCATATCCAGGTCCTTCCCACAGCATACAACCCCACACCATCACAGAACCTCCATCAAACTTCAGTGTTCCCTTAACCAGCCTATAGTTCAAAGGCTCTCCAGCCTTTTTATAGACCCACCTCCTTCCATCTGACCCCAAGCGATTGATTTTGGTCTCATCTGACCAGACAACACACTGCCAGTCCTCTACAGTCCACTGTAGATGAGCTGCTGCAAACTCCTTCCTCACCTGCATATGCCTTGCACTAAGAAGTGGCTTCTTCTTCTTTACAACTGCCTGTATCTCTGCCTTCTTCAGGTGCCTCCTTACAGTTTTAGAGGCGAAGGGTTGATTAAGAATGTTTTTGAGCACCTGGGTACTGTTATAACCCTGCCAAAGTCATTCTGTTCACCTAAAGGACACAAGTATTTCCTTTACAAGAAGGGCCATATGTCACATCTCATGCCCAAAGAAACCATACATTCACCTATCACAACCCTTTCCCAGTCCACAGCTCTCCGATCAGAAAACCTAACCTCTGGCTGGATATCATACCATTATTCACCGGTCGAGAACTTCTCCTGACCTTCATCAATAAGCACCCTTTAATCTCCATCTCTTAAACTTCACCGATCAACCCAACTCAGCTCGACAACCCCTAAAACAGCAGTACATTAGATCCCATCCAGATCCCATTGCAGCTTGGTCACGAAGTTTGCTCGAGCCCCTTGTATTTCCACCTCCTTATTCTTTCAGTCGGAGTTCCCTTTCCCTATTTATGTTTCCCTTGTTCTTGGTTGCTAAGTACTACTAGAATTTGAAATATGAATTAGTATAAATATGCATGTAATGTAGAAGTTCGGTAGTCTGATAATCAACTTAGAATATGACTAGCAACCTCGCTCACCTCCGAGCTTCATTGTCCCTCTGAGCTTTCATCAAAAGGTCTCTAAGACCTTACTCCACTCTAAACCTCTGCCCAAAGTTAGGGATCAATGAGATTGGAAGGCATGGTATATAAGCTGAAGCCAAGCCCCACACCCAAACCTCTGCAATGTTTGAACCTTGCCGAGCTTTAAGTGCTAAGAACCTTGCTCGCTCGCGTTCTTAACTGGTGCCTTGGGTCACATGCTCAATCTTCCCTCTTTCCATGAGATGTGTGATATGATGGAGATTGGAGGTGGAAATCTTGGAAGGGCGACTACCAGAGGACTTGGTGATGTCAGGACAGTGTTTCCTGTGAATCTTGGAGATGAAACCAACAGAGACACCAAGGTAGGAAGAGATATAATGGCCATAATAAACAGATTTAAGCAGTTGAATGATAGAGTCAACTTTGGCAGGAGAGAGGAACTTCATGGTTGAAAATATTTTGGAACCTGGACAAGACCTTGGTGTTAAAGATATAACACTTCAGTC
Source organism: Chroogomphus rutilus (assembly GCA_003314275.1). Lineage (NCBI taxonomy): Eukaryota > Fungi > Basidiomycota > Agaricomycetes > Boletales > Gomphidiaceae > Chroogomphus > Chroogomphus rutilus. The sequence goes on along the minus strand of QLPI01003390.1, from coordinate 8,511 downwards.
AAGTACTATGTCAAGTGAAGCAAGACAAAGAAGAGTTTCAAACCCTGCTACAGCACAACTCCAGAAATAATTTAATATTTGTACCTTGGTCACAAGCTGTGTAATCACTCTAGCAAGCTAATATGACAAGTAAGTGATGCATTTTTTAGTTGCAATGAATGAGACTATCAAAGTCTGTAGGTTCAGGACACTTAGGGGTCCAGAAATATTCCAATGAAAGGGAATGCACTTAGAAGAAAGAGGAAGTAAGTGGACTGAACGGATAACCCAATCAATGTACTCTAAAATGAGGGTGAGGCCAAAACAGAAATTACAGTGAAGTAATCTCAAGAGACAAAGAGTCTTTAATTAGGACTATCACTGATTAGAAACCCTCAGGGATAGAATGCAATAGAACTAGACTATCAACAGAACAATCTCACTCTGTAGAATCAGTTTTACTAAGCAGGACTATCAACTACTTATGCTGAATCTAATACTTATACCAGACTATCAACAATACTAATATATGAGAAAGATAATAATAGTACTGGACTACCAACAGCTGACTAAGAGTACTCACAATGTCACACTGACAAGTAGAAAGGAGATGATTGATTTTATTGCTTCAAAGGGGGGCAGGAAGGCCTCCTTTTATACTGATTTACAGGAAGATTAGTAAGCTAAAGTATCTCCTAACTATTTATAGTACAAGTCAATAGGATCACAGCTCCTGGAATGAGTAATGTCAAAGAATCACATCCACCCTGTGTCAGAATTCAGGGTATATTCTGATATCTATTTTATATCCCTATGTCAGGCACCGTACATACTGACAGGCCTCGGGAAAGCCGAAGGGGTTGGATGGGTAAAGGCCAAGTCCTGCAGGCTAGAAGTAGTGGCATGGCTTCAACGTGCTCATGCGTTGCGCCCTACTTCCCATGCGTGCCACCGATTTGGGACAGAGGGATACCCGGGAGAGTGCCGAGAGTGTCGGCCCAGGTAAAGGACTTGGGACAGGAGAAGGGAGGACAAGAAGGTGTAATCCTAGTTGATTTCCAGAACAAAGAACCATCTACATACATTGGCTACTTATATAGGCTAATAAGTGAGATGTGGAACAGAGTGGCACAAGGAATGGAGAACAATAAGGTATGAAGAATCATGTGGAAGTATTGTCCACAATGATCAAGAATAGAACAAAGGAATGTGGACGACAATAGAACAATGAAGTATGGCCGAGAACAAAAGAGTGAGTAAGAATAGAACAATGGGAGTGGCTGAACATAAAACAATAGGGCCACTGCCGAGTGACAACAAAGAGTGAATGTCCCGAGGGTAAACAGACAAGGGGAAGGAAGGGGAATGAAGGGATGACAAAGGATAGAGGGGACAGGATGAGGAAAGTGAACCAAACGATGAGCCAAATGTACCGGACCGAGACCATGTACTGGCGAGGGATGACTTGTCACTGGTGTGTGGGACTAAAAGGCAAGGGTTGTTCGGTCGGTACTACCGAGTGAACCGGAGCTTGGTATTGGGGGCTTGACACCCTAAAACTGTCCTTGTCCAATCAGAATCCAGTGAGTCATGCCATCTGAGACATAATGAGTCATTTGTGAGGTCACATGACTGGTATGAGTTACAGCTAAAATAGGAGTTCCAATTGTGAGTCATTTTCTGAGACATGACTTACTGGTTTCCTAGGTAATTCTCTTTATTTAGCAATGAATGGGAGTTATAAACCGGTTTTTGCATGTGATTAAGGGCAGAGGCAGTGTAGGCACAGCCTAGTATCTCACCATAATATTTGTATGAGACAGGGGTGTCTCAGGCTAATATTTGGTGTGTTTCTATGGGGAAACCAGCACTTTGGCTCTGGGCTTGAATCTGGCTAGAGCCTGGCGTTTTGGAAAGCGGAGTTTGAATTTCTGGCCAAACCTTCGGTGGTGAGCAATAGAAGTTGTATTAGGGATAATGGAGGAATTAATGATTATTGTAAACCACTAGAAAGAAGGAGAAAAACCTTATAGAGAATATTTGAACATATCCAGGCTGATTAATTAGCAAAACAATTGCTAATTGTGAAAACATTAATTGTACATCTGAGAAGCTCTTCTTTTTTTGTACTTAAGCCTTTTCAAAAGTTTTTGTACTTTTTATCTACCCTTTTTCAGTGTTTTTTAAGAGATCCCTTACAGAAAACAAGGGGGTATTTGGTGTTGTTTGGATAGAAAAAAACCTTAATTATGCTCATGTGATATCAGGCGACATGTCACATGATTTTGAGCTCTGTATGTACTGTTTTTTGATGACAAAATAGAGGGGACAAAACCATTCACATGTTTGATTATTTTAAATAATTAATATCTTGGCCAATATTGAGAATTGCATAATCATCCTGGTGAGTGACCCCAAGCTAAGATGCAGGGTTATCGTCTATAATATAAAGTTCAGTTGTGGCACTTGTGGGTGTTTTTACATAAGCTAATTGGGTCAGCATTTATATAATCCATTCCCACACTCCAGTCCAGGGCAAAGGGCACCCAGTCATGTGACTGGTTCAACCAATCGCATCTCTCTTGCATCTCTCTTCTTCCCCCCACCACCCACCCCACCCAGTGCACACCTGCACACCACATGGCCTGACTGCCCTACACTCAAGATGTGTGCTGCGCTGGTGTTGCCGCATTGTGCATCATCGCAGAGGAAAGACCTCCGCCTGCGCTGGGCCGTTGTTCACCCACCACATGTCGACATCCTTCCTCCCACCATGGCCATGCTCCCGACCACATGCACGATCCAGTGCATACCTGCACACTCCACCTCCCAACTCCCCCATGTGTGAGGCTGTCCGGATGCTGGTGTTGCCACATCATGCATCATGTTGGGTGTCCCACACCACCCAGCAAGATTACTGTACTACATGCGACCAAAACCGTTCGTGCCCCCACCTCATGCAGTGCACACATGATACCATTAGCGATTGGTGTATGCTCCCACCTCACGCACTGCCACTTACACATCTAACACACCCCTGCACATATTGCAACAAAAGACAGCAAAGGCTGCCATCACCATTGCTTTCCCCACCTTCGCCATCGCCATCTCGGCATTTGCATTTGCCATCACCATCCCCGCATTTGCCATCACCATCGTCACATTCACCATCACCATCCTGGCATTCGTGTTTGCCATCGCCACATTCACCATTGCCATTGCTGCGTTTGCGTTTGCCAATGCTGCATTCGCATTTGCCATCACCGCATTTGCCATCACCATCCTGGCGTTCACCTTTGCCATCGCCTTTGCTGCATTCGCGTTGGCCATTGCTGCGTTCACGAACTGACGTGACCAAATAGGTATGCCACCACCTTCGATGATCGTTTTTTAATTGTGATGCACATGTACACCCCCAGAGTCATCTGTGTTGGTAAGGTGAGTAAAAAATGATTCTGTGGCAAAAAAAAACCGTGCCTTCTCTCCCACCATTCACTTCATCTCAAATGACCGAACGGGGTAACAATGCACTAAAACAGCTGTGACAACTCATAGGCATGATGCAGCAACACTTGCACACCGCCTGACAGTTCCACATGGCATGTCCGCATTGTGCACCCAGAGTAGAATGTACTTACAGTCAAAGGTTATCAAAGTCTCCTGTGACCCTAAAGGAGGACACTGCATGTTGTACGTCATGAAGCTGTTAGATTTCCCCCTGTGGGAAACGAGTGAGTGTAGTTTTCATTCTGAACAATTCAAACTAAGACAGTGCCCAGGCGGATCATGCATAGACACATTGTGAGTTATATCTATCTATAATTCATTCAATTATTAAAATTAACTATTTTTATTCCTATTTGCACTTTCCTTGAAATGGCAAGCAGGACTCACTCAACTGAATCACCGAACCCTACTCATCCTGCAAGGCATACACCCACTGAAGATCTTGACAGCCAGCTGTACTTCATTCGCACCAACTACCGGCCACATTAATCCTACTGCAATTACCTGCTGATGCCAGAACGTACCTTTAACCCCTGGAAATCAATCAATTTTAACACAAACTCAAGGCCCTGAAAACTATCCGCTTGCGATACATTCATAACTCCGCCGACGACATCTATTTCTAATTTGCAATCTTATCATCTTTCCACTAGCATATCTATCCAATGACAATTCCTTTGGTCCCCCAATCTGTCTTTCTAGATATCTCGCAACTCTGTGGCCCCTGCCAGAACAACCAAACCCCTGAAGACTACACACCTCAGTTGCACCGCCAAGCCTCACATGGTTGCCGTCACCATGGCTTCTTCCCTACAACTGGTCGTACGAGATTTACCACAGGTATCCAGGACCCCTCTCCATGACAACTCTTTGAAAAAGAGATGATTGGCATGGATACGAGAGAGTCTTAGTATATTATAATGATCCTCATTAGTAGTTATTTAATGTTTATGTTTATCTTTTATTCTAAAACTACAAATTCTATTATTTGAAATGGTAGGTATTGATACCTGTTCATTCCCCAAGTGTGCCATTTCTTGGTGCACCTGGTTCCCACTGTGTTTCCATATCCATGTTGTGCGCTGGTGAACACGGTACCGGTTTCACACATTTAACATTGACACCGGCTGCACCCTGTATACATATATGTCAGGTAGGTTATCGCTCACCCATGTACATGCTACATACGCTCTGTGCACCACGTGAACGCGTATTCAAACACATTGATTCTACCTGGGTTTAGGAAAAAAAAAAACAGCAAGCTGATGCAGGTATACCTTTTTTTGCCTTTTTTCATATTTGTTCACTGTTGTGTCATGTTTTCTCAACCTCTGGTTGCATTGTGTTATATATTTCCTCAACCATCTGCACACCATTCATTATTTGCAAATATGACCAAGCTTCTTTACTGTACTGTAATATCCTCTAATAATAATAATAATATAGATTTATCAATGTCTTTTTCTCTTTGAATGTGGAATCAAATTGTGGGCAAAGGGTATTTGCTATTGACTGAATGTGTTGTTTCACATGAACGCCCGTGCACTGACTCAGACTTACGGTTGCCAGGTTTTCAACCTGCCACACTTATTGCACCCAGCCCATTGCCACATTGTCCTTCCTTAAAATTTCTACACTACCTCCCTGCTCTCAGGTATGAGTGACAGGCTCATCCAGTGATCTAGCCACATCAAAGGGCTGCTAGACCTCCACAAGTTGTCCATCAAATTGATACTTCATCAGAAAATCCATCAGACATTGCTCAGTTAAATGCCATAGCTCAGGCTCATCCAGTTATTCAGTTACATCAAAGGGCTTCTGGACCTCAAATGGATCCTCCTTTATCCCGACAACTGGTGATTGAGGCAAATATTCCATGTCATTATCTGGGTCTCATGGATGTTAAATGTCCAAACTGTAATGCATGGCATTGGCTGATGGAACAGTTGACCACTTCTATAAATCATCTTCCAAAAATTGGAATATGTTGTTCATCAGACAGAATATCCTTGCCACTGTTGCCACATCCTCCTGAAGTATTGAAGGCACTTTTGGATGGTCATGATAATAGGGGGAAAAGGTTTAGGGATAACATCCATCAATATAATGCATCACTGGCATTTATATCTTTAGACATCAAATTGGATCCCAGTGTCTCTGGTCGTGGGCCATATGTATTCAAAATTCATGGACAAGTCTATCATCAACATGGTACTCTTCTTCCTGCAGCAGAAGAAGAACCATGTTATGCACAGCTTTACTTTTATGACCCCAGTGAGGCATTAGGATATAAACAACAGAATAACAGGAATGTTCTAGACTCTCAAACTCTACATGACCTTCAGAAGATGATACTGGAGGGAAGGAAGACAAGTAATATTGTGTATGGAGAAGTGTTACTCAAGGACAATTCATAGATATTAATAAATAGAGATGTGATAGAGATGTGTTGAACATAGGATTGGAAAATAGTAGTTTTGCCTGGGCTCTGCTTGGGTCTCAGCTAGGCCTTGGGTCTCGGGTCTTGGCTGGGGTTTTGGCTGAGCCTCAGCTAGGCTCTGCTGGGGCTTTGGCTAGGCTCTGCTGAGGTTTTGGCTGGGCCTCAGCTGGGGTTTCGGCTATGCTCTGCTGGGGCTTTGGCTTGGCTTTGGCTGGGCTCTGCTGGGGTTTTGGCTGGGCTCTGCTAGGCTGGCTGGCTGCTCCTGCCTGGAGGGTGGGGGGTGGCTCGTGATAAATTATATCAGATTTTGTGCTTATGTGATCATTGCATTATTTGCTACATAATCAAAGTGTTCACAACATGTGAACAGTTTTTTTGTCCTCCACTGTAACTTAACAATCAATCTTACTATCACCCATAATCCATCGGATTATCTAGTGCATCAAGCATCCTTAGGTATGTTGATCTGAAGGTCAGTGCCACTCACTCCCAGTATGTTGGTCTGAAGGCCAGGGCCACTTTCTCATAGGTACATTGATCCAAAGGTCAGTGCCTCCCTCTCTTGAGTGCGTTAATCTGAAGGTCAGTGCTTGATAAAGGATTCTCGGTTAAAACATAAAAGGTATGCAAAAACATAGTAAAAGAACTAAATCAGATTCATAGAACATCTGTGGAAATGATCCTAGGCAAGGGTAGAATAATATTTCATGTACATAAACTATTATTCCTATATGTAATTGAAAAGGTACCTGCCAAGGCCCCCTCTAAACAATTCTTTTTGGACATCAACCTGGACAGGCATCTACTTGCCATTGTCTTGTCAGAGAACTTGATTAGGCTTTCTTCATACCGAAGTTTTGTCACAGTTCTCAGGTTACCTCATTTATGGTTCCAAAACACTATCTTCCCTTCTCATATACTTACTATAATCCTTTCTCCTTAATCTTCTTTTGTCTTCTTTGCTGGCTATGACAGGTTTGTTGTATCACAGTCGCAGTAGTTATACAGTTGCTGCTTAGGTAAGGGGGTCCTTAGTTCTTTCTCTTCTGGACCTCCCTACCAGGTAAGTAGCTTGCATGTATCGAGCTACATTGTCCTTTATATATTTACTTCTGGACCTCCCTACCAGTGTCTTATAGTGTCTGTGGGTAAACTTAGGGTTCGAGTCCCTGGGTTAGGCCCTGGATAGGTCACAGGGCTTGGTGGTGTCCCGCTGTTGGTCTCCCAGCAGGTACTGGAATCAGTACCCGAGTAGGTTGTCCTTACAGCATCCCGGTGTGGTTGTGTGTCATTCTCTATCATGTAAGTCCATCCCTATATCTTCTGCAAATATTTCTCCTACTAATCCCAACCTCTCCTTTTGTATCTCACTCTCTGTTCCTGTTCCTGTGTCCCCTTCACTCCTCCTGGTACATGGGTGCTTAATGTAAGTAATTGTATCGTTTGTCTGTCTCTGGTCACAACATCTCATGAGTTGTATCGGTATTCTGTTGATCATTCCTGACTAACTATCTATATGTTCTGGATCCTCTTTCTTCATGTTCCTTGGCCACTCTACCTACATATACTCACTCCCAGTCCCTCATTCTCACTCTTTCCTTCTATCCTCCTCTCTCTCTCCCCACTCCTTCTGCCTCTCATCACTACAGTTCATTCCCCTCCATCCCATTAAATCTTCACTTATTCTTTTATGCATCTTGTTTCTATCTGTTTCAATTATGTTCTACATATGACTCGGTCGAAGACCGAACTTTCCATATCTTTTTTCCATTTCTTATTCCTTTTGCATACTTGGTTGTATTATCCTGTTACATGTCAAGGTCACTCATCCCCAGTTTCTTTGACTATATAAGTAGTGCATCAATGTATGTATTTCTTCATTCTGATAATCGACTTTGCAACTCTCTATATCCTTGTCTAAGTCCTTACTCAGGCTGAAACTCTTTGCATCCTCTCAAGTTATCTCCTCTCTGAAATCAGTAGCCTTATGGAAGAAGGTACAATGCATGAGTATGTTGAAGCCAGCCACATCTATTCAGTCTGTTAGACTTGGCTGATACCACACCAGCATCGTGTCCTCAGTACCATTGCATTAGTATTTGGCTCATGCATTCTCGGCACCTTGGTGCTTAACAGAAAGGTAGACAGACAGACAGGGAACGGTGTAGAGTTGCTCTAGGTAATTAATACCTAAAAGCCTGCACGCACCGGTCCTTTTCTCTGGTGGGGTCTAGCGCAGTTGTTTGGCACAGCTGGGCTAGGTTCTGTGACTTGTGAGCGGCGATGTATGAAAGAAAATAGATTTATTAGTGACAAGGATGTGATGTGATGAGGATGTGACCTGTGACATGAATGTGTCACACTGACTAATACTTGGACTTTGGCTTTGGACTTGAATATAATAGTCTAGACATTTCTAGACTAGTCTTGACTTGGACTTGGAGACTTGACTTAGGACTTTAACTTGAGAACTTGTTATTACAGAGGTGAGCCAGAGGCCTTTATATACAAAAACCAAGCAATGATGTGAAATGATGCGAGAGGTTGGCTATGTCAGTTGAATGACAAAGCATGAGAACAAAGTT
>QLPI01003387.1:0-11749 GCA_003314275.1 Chroogomphus rutilus | reverse complement strand
GGAAACTCAAAAAAATGCTTCACAAATCTAGAGTGATTTTTGTAAGAGAATTTTCAAATCACAAATCAACATAGGATGTCCACCAATATTTTTCAATGAACGAGATCAATATTACCCCCTCACCGCCGCTTGACCTTTGTGTTCCAATCTTTGGACAGTGCAATGACCACGAGCTTCGATATGATAACAGAGACTAAATATCTGGTGCATAATTACATGGATACATTGTCAAAAGATATTATGCACTCCTTCTTGAGTGACCGGCAGTTTCTTGTTCTGGTTTACATAATTAATCAGCTCTCAGTGTGACATGAAAATTTCTCAGTCACGGGGTACTTACATCCGTCCTTTCACCAGAGCTCAGATGTAAGCCCCCTTTTTATCTGTTCATACTAGAAGGCTAGATGACTCTTGTTCAGGTAGAATAATTGCTTTAATATCTTCTTCAAAGCTGAGATATACACCCTCGTACATAAGCCCAAATCCCGCCCTCTTTCAGGCCAGCCTCGCAGGAAACGTCACGCATCCCCTCGACCTCACCAAAGCAAATATAAACGAGTCCTGATACAATGGACGTTATCGTCGCTCCTCACAGATGTCTGTCAACCTCATGTTCCATATCACCCATTACCCGTGTCCCTTTTACGAGCATGATGAGAGTATGAAATTTCTCGGTATGGTTAAGTATTCGAGATGTTGAGGTTCTCCAGAAGACTCGCCACTTTGACCGACTCGGGATGTGATCTTGATATTGATGTGTGGCAGCATATGGCAGCATGTTCTGTCCAGCAGGGAGTATAGGCGGTGGGGGAAGTATTTGAGATACTGGAGTTTCAGAGAGGACCACTGGCGTGTGTGTTTTGACGTTGGATGTTCTGCTAATTTCTGGGTCTGTGTAACAGGTGGCTGATTAAGTGCTTTCCGGTTTTCCTAATGTATAGGTGCGTACTGTCCCTTCTACCAGGTGGATTGTGCTAATAGTGACATGAACGTGTTTGTAGCTTGTAGAATCTCCGGATTTATGGAAAAATGCTGATCATTAAAGTGCAAGGTGACGATGCGAAACCTCCCAACACGGGTTTCAGCTACAAGGACTCCTTCGATCGTTGTTTAGATATGCTGTATGCTCGTGCTTTTTTTTTTCAATTTTATGGCATTTATGAGTTATTTCATACATTTGAATTATTTTGTGCGTCTTTTCTCACATTAGATGTATTTCTGGCTTTATATTCAAAGTCTACTTGATTGTTTTGCTTATCTGTTTCATATCTGTTCTTATTAGGAGCGGCATTCAGAAGCTTGTATACTAGAATATATCTGATATACCCTTCATATTCTGGATCCCGAGCCATACTTTGTGTTCTTTCGTTATGCTTCCGCACGGAAGATCCGGAACGTTTAAGCACGGCTCTCTGGATCAAATCTCCGGATCTAGATACCTGCTTATCGAATCTTGATCTAATTTAATTGTCCGTTAATTCATCTTAGAGCCCCGCCTGCCTTCCTCCATGGGTCCGGTAAGAATAGCGATCGAGTCTCGCCCCGAAGCATCTTATATGATGAATGGTGAGCCAAGCCTAGTAAATATAACAATACATAACATTTGATCTGACCCGAGTTAGACATCTGAGTGCTACTCAATGAAAGTTCCTGTGGCACATATAAGCTTGAGAGTTTAACAACGACAACTTACCTACGTGACATATGTTTGAAGTCAGACAATTCAGCCTGCACTGCACCCAGATGTTGGCACAGTGCTGTGCTTCAGCACCAAGTTGCACAGCCCTTATCAACTGGTGTATAACACCAGCCTTCTGCATTTCGAAACATCTTAATCCTTCGCCACCGCCCTTCACCTCATGGATGTTCCAAGTTCCATCCCTCGCTTGGGAGATAAGCACCACAATTCGAGTCTCCCTCTGCCTGAGGAGAATGAAGTATCCAGCACGCAGGGATCAATAGGGCATAGGGTTTGTGAGGCTGCAGAGCTGTTCGAAGGCTCTGATCTACATTCTCCTTTTCATGAGCGAGGGTGCATTCGATGACCCACTCATGAACATTGAGGCTTGTGTAGCAGTGGTAGGGAGCAGTTCGTAGGGAAGATAGTTCGAAGCAGCAGATATGGAAACCCCTTCCGTTAGTGAGTCTCTGTGCCATACATCCGAGTCGTGTTCACCAACAGAGTTCAGATTAGAGGCCTGGAACTCCTCTGCAGCCTCACATATCCTATGCCCTATTCGTCCCTCCGCGTTGGATACTTCATTCTCTTCAGGTTGAGGTATACTTGAGATGTGGTGTTTATCTCCCAAATAAAGTGTGGAACTTGGGGAACATTCATGAGGTGAAGGGGGGTGGCGAAGGATTGAGATGGTTCGAGAGGCAGAAGGCTGGTGCTATATACGAGTTGATAAAGGCTGTGCATCTTAGCGCCCAAGCACAGCGCTGTGCCAACTTCTCGGTCTGACTTCAAACATATTTTCCGTAGGTAAACTTTCGTTGTTAAACTCTAAAGCTTATACATGCCACAGGAAGACTCATTGAGGAGCACTCAGATGTCTAGATCGGGTCAGAGAAAATGTTATGTATTGTTATATTTACTAGGCTTGACTCTCCATTCATTATATAAGATGCTTCGAGGCAAGACTCGATGGCTATTCTTACCGGACCCATGGAGGAAGGCAGGTGGGGCTCGAAGATGAGTTAACGGACAATTAAATTAGACCAATATTCTATAAGAAGATATCTAGATCCGGAGATTTGTTGCGGTGCTTAAACGTTCCCCATCATGCGTGCGGAAGTATAACGAAACAAGCTTCCGAATGCCGTTCTTAACACTCAAGTTCGCGAGATCTAGACAGGTTTAACTGAATCCACACCTTGCTAACCTTGGGCATGGTGTGTGGTGTCGCATGCGGGGTCATCTAACAGCCCCTCCACAAAAAGAAACTAGGCGAATTCGAAACCGAGTTTCGCCGCCAACCTCTGACATCGTGTGCTTTGATCTTCTGCAGTGTTTTCTGGCCTTGTTTCATCTCCTCACCGTTGTTATCTACTTGTTAGTATTTCTGTTTGGGTACGAAATGTCTCATATATGTTTTCCATTGGGTTCACACTCGAAATACTGTTACAGTTGCTCGACAGAGTTGCCAGACCCCCGTAGTCATGACAGCCTAAATATCAAGTTCAAGGTCATATGTAGTTGCACTGACGCAACACCGCTCGCACAATTAGTAATATCGCTAGTACATTTAATATTTTAGACTTTAGGGTAGGCAAATAGATATGAGGAGAGAATAGAGGTCTTAGTGTTTAGTCTATGTTCTAACTTTAGATAAAAGGATTTTGTTTTCAACTTGTTGTAAAAGTTTATTGGAATTTATTGGGAGTGAAGTTTATACTACTCTAGACACTCTAGTTATATAGTAAGTATAGCGTCTACTCGACGCTGCGTATGCCTGCGCACGCCCCTCCCAGAGGCGCGTGTGGTTCCCATCAATGACGCGTAGTAGGTGACTGACGCGTTTGTCACATGTGCTGATGCGTGTGACGCGTTGTGGCCGCTACACGGGTGGCTCAATACACAGGATAAATAATACGCATGCCTACCTGGTTCCAACAAATACAAATAATGTGAGAAAAGAAGCACAGAATAATACAAATGTATGAAATAACTGAAAAATGTCATAAAATTGAAAAAAAAAAGAAAAAAAAGAAAAAAAAGAGAAAACGGACGAGCATACAGCATATATGAACAACGATCGAAGGAGTCCCTGTAGTTGAAACTCTTTTCGGGAGGTTTTACCTTGTCACTTGCACTTTAAGGATCAGAATTTTCCCATGAATCCGGAGATTCTAAAAGCTGCAAACACGTCCCTTTCACTATTAGCACAATCCACCTGATAGAAGGGAGAGTGCGCACCCATCCATTAGGAAATCCGGAAAGCATTTAATCAGACACCTGTTAAACAGACCCAGAAATTAGCATGAACCTCCAACGTCAAAACACTTACGCCAGTGGTCCTCTCTGGTCCTCTCTGAAACTCCAGCATCTCAAACACGTACCTGCACTGCCTATACTCCCTGCTGGACAGAACGTGCTGGCATATGCTGCCACACATCAATATAAAGATCGCATCCCGAGTCGGCCAAAGTGGCGAGTCTTCTGCAGAACCTCAACATCTCGAATACTCAACCATATGGAGAATTTTCATACACTCATCATACTCATAAAAGTGACATGGGGATAGGTCATCAGGAACATGAAGTTGGCAGAGATCCCTTAGGAGCGACGAAAACGTCCATTGTATCGGGAATGGTTTAGATTGACTTTGGTGAGGTCGAGGGGATGCGTGATGTTTCCTGCGAGGCTGGCCTTACGGAGGGCGGAATTTGGGCTTATGTACGAGGGTGTACATTTCACCTTTGAAGAAGATATTAATGTACCTACTCTACCTGAACAAGAGTCATCTAGACGATATGGACGGATAAAAAGGCGGCTTACAACTGACCTTTGATTAAAGAGGGGGTAATATATAAGCACCGGTGACTGAGAAATTTTCATGTCACGGTGAGTGCTAATTATGTAAACCAGAACCAGAAATTGCCGGTCACTCAAGAAGGAGCGCATAATATCTTTTTGACAGTGTATCCATGTGATTATGCATCATAGATTTAGTTTCTGTTATTATCTAGAGTCTCATGTTCGTTGCACTGTTCAAAGATTCGAACACAAAGGACAAGCTGAGGCTGTAATATCGATCTCGTTCATTGAAGAATATTGATGGACGTCTTATTTTGTTTCCTGATTTGAAAATTTTCTTAAAAAAATCACTCTAGATTTGTGAAGCATTTTTTTGAGCTTGCAGGTCTTCTGGGCGTGCGCTCCCTGACACAAAACTCGATATTTGTCCCTTTATCTCACACATCGGCTGGCCCCTTGATATCGTCTCGTTGTTCCAGGACTGCTTATTACCATTGTTTTATGACTAGTGAGCAATCCCTAACACCGGTATCAGGCCAGTGGTTCATTCTTTATGTGTTCATGCTATTTCTAAACTCTCTCGAAATTCGTTTTTTCACGGCCTCGTCACAGTGCATCACCGGTGCCAGGTAACGAACGGTTCTGAAATTCATGTTGTTTCCAAAAAGTCTCGTTTAAAGTACATGTTTCATGGACCACGAGTCTTATTTGATGAATGGTGAGCAAAACCTGCCAAATATAGCCATAAATAACATTTGATCTGACCCGACCTAGACATCTGCGTGCTACTCTATGAATGTTCCTGTGGCACGTATAAACTTTACAGTTTAACAGCGACAGCTTACCTATGGGAAATATGTACGAAGTTGGACAATTCAGCCTGCACTTCCCCCAGATGTTGGCACAGCGCTGTGCTTCAGCGCCAAGTTGTAGATTAATTTAAACCCATCTAGATCTCACGAACCTGAGCGTGCAAGAGGTGGGGTTTGACTCGATCGTGTGATGCATTGCGTGCTGCGTGCAGTGAATGAGTCCGTTCCGCTGATAGCTGGGACGATCACGATATACAGTTGAAATCCATCTAGGATATTGAGGGGCCATGTGTGCTCAAGTACACCCTCCGTCCTCACCGCCTCCAAACTGTCCTCTGGGGAGTGTTTTTGAATTGGAGAATATAATAGTGTTGCCGGACGTCAGAGGAAATGCAAAAATAAATTCAATCTGCAAAGCAAAAATGAGGTCGAGTACGATGTCGAGCTTTCGATGAACTGAGCTGACGAGGAAATCGCAACGGAGCAGCGTCATGACCTCACAGTGGGTAGGGGCTGGTGGATAGCACCAAAAACTGTCACCATACATCAGGAAATCATTACTGCAAACACCTTCACAAACGCCGCACACTCTTACTGATGTCCCTCCTGCACCACTATCTTTCCCCGCCCCACGTCCTAGGTCCTATGTCTCCTAGCCGCCCCACTTGTGGCCACCTTACTCTTCCCCTCGGTTATTCACTTCCTCGGCGGCTGTTGATCCGGCACAGAGCCCTCGGGTTCGTCCTGGTCTTGCGTTTGTGTGAAAAGTTGGGTGTGCCACGCCAGGGCCGCTCAGGTAAGGGCTGGGTCTGCTGAAGTGGAGGTTCGGCTCAGAGAGGAGTCGATGGAAGTTGACGCCATCAACGTTGGTGGCGCTTGGCTAGTGGGAGCGGTACTGGTGGTGGTATGGGTACTGGGGGTGTGAAGCATCCGGGAGCTGTTGCACCTGTTGATGCAAGGGGTGTTGCTGGTGGGGCAAATGACAGTGGTACACTTGGAATTCTGAGTGTTCCAAGCGCTGCTGGTGCAGTTTCTGCGAAGGATCCGGCTGATTTTCTGACCCTCCATGTCGTCCTCCCGTGTGTTGCTGCTGAAACTGTGAGGGTAGGACGTGATCATGCTTCTGGTTCCCGGAAGCGAGGTGTTATCCTTAATGCAGTCGTGGGGGAAGAAAATGCTGGGGCTGCAATTCCTCATGAGCCGGCGGGGTATTAGGCGGATTGCTTACACGATATCAAAGTGGTCTCCCTTTCCCACAGAGGGGAAGGGAAGAAGCTCATTGATTGGAAGATAAAAAGGATGATTTGTTCAAGGGGATGATTCGCATAGAAATTCGGGTACGAAGATAAAGGAGACTGGGATTTGTTGAGAGAAGAAAGATGGAGAAAGATTGATGGCCGTCTGTACAGGTGTATAGCTGGTATGGGTATGGAGTTTAAGTGGAGGTGGTCTGTGACTGTAGAGCGCAAGGGCATAGCGGGAGAGAGGCGACTCAACGTGTTATTTTCCTGGACTGTCATTTTGGATTTATCATGACTGTTGATGGAGAGACGATGATACGGTGAGTGTTTACATGGGGCTGTCAGTAACAGTCAGTCACAGTCAGCCATGCTTGTACGTCATTAATTGTCGACTTCGGAGATAAAGGGACGAGCTGCGCCGATGGGAAGTTGTAGGAAATCTATACGATACTCCCTATTTGAATATGAGCATAGCGTTACTACGTAGAAAATTGAAAAACGATTACATAGCACGTGAATGAAGAGTGAGGCCATCTCGCATTTCAGTGGAAATGGAACAGGCATTTTCGGGATACCACATGACGTCATCCAGCCATTGGGGATTGGGGTCGAATGAGGCACGGGTTCTGGTCGTAATCTCTGGTACTCCGGATTCCCGCATATTTGGGGCATCATTGTTTGACAAAACGTACATGGCCGGATTTGTCACCCCATCATGTGTTTCGGAGTCCAATTGGAACTTGGACCATCTATGTCTCGGCGCACTGGGACCGTCCGCGAGTGTCAGAATAATGTAAAAATGGCAGTCTATTCTGGTAACTATCTCACGCTGCTGGTCAAAACTGGTTTCTGCGCTTACAGAGATACTAACCTAGTTTCAGTTCGTGGGGTGGAATAGAGAGGTCATGACGGTCAATCATGCAGCACGCGTGGTCACGTAACCACTTCCACGCATGTGTTTCATCCAATTTATTGTATTCTAAAGAACGATCGACGAACATTGACGCAGGGATACCAGGAGAGACAAATCTGCGATGAGTGGTTAACAAGAGAGACACAAAAGTAGAAATGGACTTGCCGGCGCCGTTGGAAAACCTGACCTGCTTGGCTAAATATAACTTCTCCAGGGTTGTTCTCGGGGTATTCACTGTTATAGTTCCAGGACAGTGTTCCAGTTTGTCCCTGCATGTTGTCATACGATCCTATCCCCGTCAACTGGATGGGAAAGCTCATGCTTCGCTCCTCATTATGGATGCACCGTACCGAAGACCTTGTGGACATTCTTGGATGTCGATTTGACGAGATCACGCTTCCTATGGTCGGGGCTGCATTTTTTGAGCAAGGCTGGCTAGCGGAGGGTACTCATTACATACCGAGCATTTTCAGTGCTGCCAGTCGTGGGGCCTGTTTGGGTGACATTGGCTATGTTGACAAAAATGATAAATTTGTCGTCGTTGACAATGTTCATGACCACATGCAAGGACAAACTGGATCACTGTCCTGGAATTATAAGCGGAATTACTATCACAGTGAATACCGCGAGAACAAGCCCGGAGAAGCTATATTGAGCCAAGCAGGTCAGACTTTCCAACGGCACAAGCAAGTCCATTTCCACTTTTGCCTCTGTCTCGTTAACCACTCATCGTAGATTCGTCCTTCTTGCTATCCCCGTGTCACTGTTGAGCGAAATTTCTTTAGGATACAATAATTTGGATGAAACACATGCGTGGAAGTGGTTGCGTGACCAAGCACGCTTCATCATCGACCGTCATGGCCTCTCTATTCCACCCCATGAACTGAAACTAGGTTAGTATATCTGTAAGCGCCGAACCGAGTTTTGACCAGCAGCATGAGATAGTTACCAGAATATACTGCCAATGTTCGATTAGGCTGACACTCGCGGACGTTCCCAGTGTGCCCATACATAAATGGTCCAAGTTCCAATGGGACAACCAAGCACATCCCGGAGTGACAAATCCTGCCGTGTACGTTTTTTCAAACAACGATGCTCCAAATATGCGGGAATCAGGAGTACCAGAGTTGAAGACCAGCTTCCGTGCCTCATTCGACCCCAATCCCCAATGGCTGGATGACGTGATGTGGTATCCCGAGAATGCCCATCCCACTTCGACTGAAATGCGAGATGGCCTCGGTCTTATTCACGTGCTCTGTAATCGTTTTTCAATTTGCTACGTAGTAACACTATGCTCATATTCAAACAGGGAGCACTTTATAAGTTTCCTACAACTTCCCATTGGCGCAGCTCGTCCCTTTATCTCCGAAGTCGACAATTAATGACGTACAAGCATGGCTGACTGTGACTGACTGTGACTGACAGCCTCATGTAAACACTCACCGTATCATCGTCTCTCCATTAACAGTCATGATAAATCCAAAATGAGAGTCCAGGAAAATAATATGTTGAGTCGCCTCTCTCCCCCTATTCCCTTGCGCTCTACAGTCACAGACCACCTCCACTTAAACTCCATACCCATACCAGCTATACACCTGTACAGACAGCCATCAATCTTCCTCCATCTTTCTTTTCTCAACATATCCCAGTCTCCTTTATCTTTGTCCCCGAATTCCTATGCGAATCATCCCCTTGAACAAATCATCCTTTTTATCTTCCGATCAATGGGCTTCTTCCCCAGACCTCTGTGGGAAAGGGAGACCACTTTGATATCGTCTAAGCAATCCGCTTAATACGCCGCCCGCTCATGAGGAATTGCAGCCCCAGCATGTTCTTCCCCCACGACTGCATTAAGAATAACACCTCCCTTCCGGGAACCAGCAGCATGATCACATCGTGCCCTCACAGTTTCAGCAGCAACACACGGGAGGACGACATGGAGGGTCGGAACGTCAGCTGGATCCTTCGCAGAAACAGCACCAGCAGCGCTTGAAACACTCAGAATTCCAAGCGTACCCCTGTCATTTTCCCCACCAGCAACAGCCCTCGCATCAACAGGTGCAACAACCCCCGAATGTCTCATACCCGCAGCAACCACACCACCTACAGCACCCCTCCCACCAACCGAGCGCCACCCACGTTGATGGCGTCAGCCCCGACCACCTCTCCGAGCCGAACCTCCACTTCAGCGGGCCCAGCCCTTACCTGAGCGGCCCTGGCATGGCGGTCAAAGTGTCCCTGCCCTGCGGCTCACCCTGCTCCTCACGCAAGCGCAAGACCAGGGCGACCCGAGGGCTCTGGGCCAGATGAACAGCCGCCTGCGAGCGAATAACCAAGGGGAAGTGTAAGGCAGCCACAAGTGGGAGGGCTAGTAGACGTAGGACGATAATGGTGCAGGAGGGACATCAGTAGGGGTGTGCAGCATTTGTGGGGTGTGTGGGTGGTAATGGGTTTCCTGAAGTATGGTGATTGTTTTGTTGCTACCCACCAGCCCCTACCCGCTGTGAGGACGTTGTTACCCGCCCATCCGCCGGCCCTCAAATTCTCTTTGGTGCCATCCTCACATCATCTTCTCCGCGTTTCGACCTGCAGTTACGCGTTACTACACGTCCAGTTCCCGGTTTAAACTTCTGGCTTAAACCAACTGAACTGGTCAAGGTTCTCCCACCGTCATCCTTCCATCATAGTCGTCATTGCTGCTTCCTTGCGATTTCCTTGTCCGCTCGTTCATAGAAAGCTCGACATCATACTCGACATGATTTTTCATTTGCTGATTGAATTTATTTCTGAATTTTCTCCGACATCCGACAACACTGTTATATTCTCCAATACCAGAGGACAGTTTGGAGGCGGTGAGGATGGAGGGAATACTTGAGCACATGACCTCTCAATATCCTACATGTATTTCAAACTATTATATCGTGATCGTCCCAGTTATCAGCGCAACGGACTCATTCACTGCATGTAGCACTCAATGCATCGCACGATCGAGTCGAACCCCACTTCTTGCGCACTCAAGTTCGCGAGATCTAGACAGGTTTAACTTAATCCACACCTTGCTAACCTTGGGCATGGTGTGTGGCGTTGCATGCGGGGTCATCTAACAGCCCCTCCACAAAAAAAAACAAAACTAGGCGAATTGAAACCGAGTTTCGCCGCCAACCTCTGACATTGTGTGCTTTGACCTTCTGCAGTGTTTTCTGGCATTGTTTCATCTCCTCACCGTTGTTATCTACTTGTTAGTATTTCTGTTTGGGTACGAAATGTCTCATATTTGTTTTCCATTGGGTTCACACTCGAAATACTGTTACAGATGCTCGACAGAGTTGCCAGACCCCCGTAGTCATGACAGCCTAAATATCAAGTTCAATGTCATATGTAGTTGCACTGACGCAACACCGCTCGCACAATTAGTAATATCGCTAGTACATTGTTCTTCGTGCGAGATTCAATAGGCAATCGATAGACAATCTTCACGGACCATATAAAGAGGGGAAAATCACACGTAATATAAATTAGCAGCCCAAATCAACAAAAAAAAAAAAATACAAGAGCACAGCCAAAATAGGAGAAGAGGTAAAATGCAGAGCCACTAAACAATCGAAAAAAAAAAAAAAAAAACGGATACAAGACAAGAAACATAGCGACCTCATATCAAGCGATAGCGAAAGCAACAGGAGCAATATCAGAGCTCGGGTGAAACTGAGAAGGACAAGTGTCAACTGTCAAACTGCTGCACAGCACATTGCACACTTGATATTTCAGTAACCCAACCGAATCAGTTCTGCGAGAAATATAAGTGAGAACAGATGAATTTTCGTCATCATCCCGGGATGAACAGATGTAGTTTCAGGTATCTCGCAATTATCGTCAACCATGATCCGTGCACCATTCACCATAGCTTATCAAAATCTACTCGTCGATCATGCCATATCTGGATCCATTCCTTTCCATCAGTACTGGCCGTGCCTGTACCTGATTCAATATCCCGCAAGTAGACATTGATGGATTCTGTACTCGCGGGAACGAGACTATATATAGAATAGAATATTACTCACCACACAGGCTGACTAGTGTTTATGAGAATCGCATAGAGGATGTTCGGTGTCATGCAATGCGAGAGACTTGATCGGTGATCTCCCTGGACCCATGAAACTAGCTTGAACTGTTAATCAGGGCTTCTCGAATTATCGAACATGTAAATTAGATCAATGTTGTATAAACATATATTTAGATCTGCAGGTGTATTCTGGAGACTGACACTCAGACGTTGGGGCGCCGGATCTTGGGTATGATGGGAAGG
>QLPI01003386.1:0-20825 GCA_003314275.1 Chroogomphus rutilus | reverse complement strand
AAGAATATGAAGGCCATGCGAAAATATGTCGTACGTGTGCAGCATGAGCGGAAGAATCAGAACCCCATCAGTCCGGAGAATTGGGAGGTATTAATTCATGGCGGCAAGAGCCTGACGCTTAATTAATCGAGATGGATGTCAAGGCTAGACTTGAAACTAGAGATGCAATGGTGACCAGAGCACTCAGATTGGCTGTCGTCTACCAAACTGTAACGTTGTCAGGTACAGCAGTCCCAAAATTAGATCCATCAAATCGATGGGGGAAACAAAGTTCGGATTTTACACTATAAGCGCTCTACACCAATTCCAGCCCCAGTCAAATTTCGTACTTTTTCCAATAGATCAGTGAGAGTGGTAGAAATATAGATAGGTGACCCAGTCGAATGAGTGATAATGCGACTGAGAGGATGCCTTGCTTGTAACTTAGTACTTATATTATTCTGCGGGAGTGGACCTGAACAAAAGAGAGAAGAAGAAAAAAAAAACACGAAACGAATAGCGATGTGGAAGAACAAGCGCAGCAAGTGGTGCATACGTGACATAGGTATAGCGTCTAGACCCCATGACGCTTGGCCAGCGTCAAATGTGCCGTTGGCTGCCTTAAATAATAAATCAAAGCTTAAAGTTTATATTGGGCGCCAAACTACGGAATATTCATTACCCCAGCCTTCAAGAGGTTGGGTCTGATTGGTGCCGACCATACTGGTTTCGACTCAGGTGACGAACTCAATGTAAATATGGCGCGAGAAGATTAAACTTAGGCTTTTCACATCCTCCAACACACGTGAATCAAGGTTTTGTAATGTATTATTCAAGAAGACATGATACTCCTGGCGGGGAGCGTGGGAACGCTCCCTGGCACCGACCTCAACGTGGTCCGGGAGTGGCAACACTCGGAACGTCGCGCGGTACAACGGCTGAACTGCTTCTGGTGGCCCGAGTAGGCAACTGGGCGTAGTGGGGTCTATAAGACCGAATATGCACCGAAAGAAGGGAGGAAGCACCTGTCTGACACCCCACCTCGGGTGAAATTTTACAACCTTGTATATTGAAATGCTCCTGTTGGAGCTCTTAATTCTTACAAAGGGGGCCACTTAGGGGCAGGGTGTCTTGATTTAGAAGAAATCCCAGTGCCCCAGCAAGGGCAGGCTGCTTTGACTTGGAAAATCAGAAAGCAATGGACAAAACTGAAACATAGCATAAGCCTGGAGTAACCCCAGTGCAGAGCCAAGTGTAACAAGGCATGAGAAAGTATAAAGCTGTTAGGATCTCACCAGCAAGATCTCTGTTACTTGGTCTTCCAAACTAAGTAACCAATCCTCCTTTTCTAGTAATTCTCTTTTTAGCCTTTTCAGCCTTTTCACCCTTCCAGTCTAGACCCTCACTCATATCATTTTGCTTATTTAGTAAAACACCCTTGCTTGTACTTTCCTCACTCAGTAACTCCATTGAAGCTCACAACAATCTGAGTAACACTCCTATTTCAAACCCCAAACTGATCCCAAACTGATTCACACAAGTGCACATCTACTGAACACACTGAACTGAAGGTGATACCCCAGACTCTCTTAAACCCAGATCCTCAGAACAAGTAAAAACCAACCTCTAAGATGCCAAAGCTAGATGATTAGGACAGAAAGCAAGGGTAGGAGACTAAGGGAAGATATCAGGGGATAACCCTGTTCAAACTCCAATTCAACTCCAAGACCAGCCTATCTAGCCTGGCATAATTCTGAAACTAAGGGCAAGGGTTTGGAAATAGGTGTCAAGCTTTGGGTCCTGACGGACTTCGGTACTGCCAAGGGGTGTTGTTGAAGGATCGGGCGGACTATGGCCAAGTCCTGCAGGCCAAGAGTAGTGGTGTTGGCTTCAATGTACTCGTGCGTTGCACCCTACTTGCCGTGCATGCCACTGGTTTTACAACAGGCAGGTGCTCGGGAGGATGCTAGTGATGCCGGCCCGAGTCGAGGACTTTACAGAGGGGAAGAAGGTAGAAGGGCCTAAGCCTAGTTGATACCCAGAATGAGGAAATATGTACATGCATGCCCTACTTATATAGGTTAAGAAGCGACATGTGGAATAAGGAATGTGAGACAACAAGGTATGCAGAGCATGCGGTTATTGTCCACAATGAGTAAAATTAGAATGAAGGAATGTAAATGGGCATATAACAATAAAGGATAGGATAATAGGAGTGTGGCCGAGGGTAGAACAATAGGGAGTGCCCGATTATAAAATAAGGGTTGTACCCGAGGATAACACAAGGGCAGGAAGTCATGAGGTGAGGCAGGTCAAGGAATAAGGAGTGGGCATGGTAGGATTAATGGATGGTGAATGGCGTCGAGTGGATGAGGGATAGAGACAAGGAATGTGGATGGTGGATGTGCTGAGCTAAGACCGGCATACCAAGTGACTTACATGTGTCATGGGCACTTGTACATGAATGTAGTCTGGCTGTCTGGTCAGCACTGCTGTCAAGCGTCGGATACTGACGGACTTCGGTACTGCCGAGGGGTGTTGTCGAAAGGTCGGGCGGACTATGGCCAAGTCCTGCAGGCCAAGAGTAGTGGCATTGGCTTCAACGTACTCGTGCGTTGCACCCTACTTGCCGTGCGTGCTACTGTATTTGCAACAGACAGATACTTGGGGGGATGCTGAAGATGCCAGCCCAAGTTGAGGACTTTAACAGAAGAGAAGAAGGTAGAAGGGCCTAAGCCTAGTCGATACCCAGAATGAGGAAGTATGTACATCCATGTCCTACTTATATAGGTTAAGAAGCGACATGTGGAATAAGGAATGTGGGACAACAAGATATGCAGAGCATGTGGTCATTGTCCACAACGAGCAAAATTAGAACAAGGAATGCAAAGCGGGGATAGAACAATAAAAGACAGGATAATAGGATCGTGACTCAAGACAGGATAATAGGATCGTGACTCAAGATGGGACAATAGAGAGTGGCCGAGTATAAAACAATGGGGTTGTGTCTGAGGATAATACAAGGACAGGAAGTCCTGAGGTGAAAAGGACCGAGGAGTGTGAATGGCGGATGTGCCGAGCCGGGACCGGCGCACCAAGTATTATGCATGCGACGTGGGCACTTGGTCGTGGATATAGGATGATTGCTCGGTCGGCATTGCCGGCGGATGGGTCTCGGTACGTGGACTTGACAACTGCCAAATTATCAGACACTCAGTATATGTACTTGACAGTGAGTCAGTATGAAGTACACCTGCTTGGACACCAAGTCCACTATCACAGCATCATATCCATGTGCATCAGGCAGCTCTACCATGAAGTCCACACTTATTATGTCCTAGTATGCCTCAGAGATCAGAAGCAGGTAGAGTTCACTAATAGGATGCTGTCTTTGGACCTTTGTTTGGAGGCACAATGTTACATACCATTGCAATGGTTGGTGAATACATGTAACAAGTTGCTGTTTAAATAGTGCTCACAGACTAATGCCAGATAACCTGGCATAGTGGCCTTTTGGCCCAGTTGGAAGAACACATTACTGTGGGAATTTGTTGCCTTTTACAGTATGCCAGGTTGACCAAAGGTCAGCGGTTCAAATCCCTGTGTGCGCAATAATTTAGAGGGTTGTTGCAATCACTTGGACCCCAGGAACCCTGGCTTACATGATGGTCCATGACATCATGGGGGTCTGCTATGTCAAACAGTAATTAGAGTGCCTGGGGGCAGCCACAGACAGGCCTGGGAAACCTGTTAAGATATCATCACTGTGGCACCTCGAGGGCTCGGTACCTAAGGGGAAGGTACTGTTACATACCATTGCAATGGTTGGTGAATACATGTAACAAGTTGCTGTTTAAATAGTGCTCACAGACTAATGCCAGATAACCTGGCATAGTGGCCTTTTGGCCCAGTTGGAAGAACACATTACTGTGGGAATTTGTTGCCTTTTACACACAAGTTGCATGTCTTGGTGTACTCACTGACATACTGAGACATGTGAGACCACTAGTAGTTCTGGGAGACAAGGTCTAGGGTCTTCCAACAGCTAGGGTGGCTGGCGACCCTAGAGTCCTGGTACTGGGCCACAATCTATTGTTGGAGGTCTCTCACATCAGGGACATATACCATGCCTCAGAATGTTAACAACCTATCAGTCTCAGTCCACTCAGCCAAGATGAGGGACTTTCCTCCAGCCTCTTGCAACCTTCAAACTACTTCTGCCACCTTGTCTTCTAGTACCTCCTCACTGAATGCCTTACTCAGATCTCAGGTAATCTCATACCTTTCTCCTTCCAGTATGAGTCCTTCAAGGGCCTGTATAGTGAATAGTTTGGGATGCAATAGGACCTGATCACTGTTATCACCTTCCCTAGAGCCATAGTCCAACCATTATATAGGGTGTCAGATTTCTCTATTGTGGATCCCAGTCAATATTGTAGGTCAAAGTCAAAGCATGAGAGGTGAAGTGACCAGTGAGCTTGCTGTTGGTTCAGCCTCTTTGATGTTTGAAAGTACTCCAAGTTCTTGTGGTCGGTCCAGATTTTGATGTGGTACTTCATGCCCTCAAGGAAATGCCTCCACTCTTCCAGGGCCTGAATGATTACAAGCATCTCCTTGTTATGGATCTTATAATTCCTCTCCACTTGTGTAAGACTCTTTGAATAGAATACAATTGGGTGTCACTTGCCATCCTTGGGTAACTGCTGTGAAAGGACTGATCCCATGGCTACATCAGAACTGTCTGCTTCTACTTGGTAAGGTTAGCTATTGTCAGCAAAGTACAGAATGGGTGCAGTTGTAAACCTCCTTTTGAGTCCCTCAAAGGCTGCCTCCCCCATGCTATCCCAGGACTACTTTGCATCTTTCTTTATCAGCTCAAACAATGGCCAAGTATGGTACAAGAACCCTTCAACAAACCTTTGGTAGAAGTTAGCAAAGCCAAAGAACACCTGAATCTCTTTTCAGTTGGATAGGATTAGCCATTCTATGATACCTGCCACTTTTACTGGATCCTCCACCTTTTCATGGGATATAATAAACCCCAGATACTCAATCCTTGTACACTCAAACTTATACTTCTCTGGCTTAAGGTAGAGCTTGTGAGCCCTCAGTCATTCAAGGACTTCTCAGACAACCTGACAGTGTTTGGTGAAGATGAGGATGTTATCCATATACACATACACATACCCTTCTATGACAAGATCCTGGAAGATATTGTTCATCATGGTTTGGAATGTCATCAGGCTATTTGTGAGGCTGAAGAACATGATGAGGGGTTTGAAGAGGCTATGGTTTGTTTGGAAGGCTGCCATCTACTCATCTCCTTCCTTAATCCATAAATTGTTAAAACCCCACCATATGTCTAACTTTGTAAAGTATTTGGCTCCTCAGAGCTCTGTGATCAGTTCTGAGATGATGGAGAGGGGGTAGTGATTCTTCACCATCATGGTGTTAAATACTCAGTAGTCCTGAACCAACTATAAGGACCCATCCTTTCTTGATGAAGAATGCTGGGCTTCCAATAGGGGACTTTGAGGGGTAGTGTTAAATCCACATGTCAGGTGCTTAAAATAAATGATACTAAAGGGATTCCATAGGTTTCTGAAGGATTCCATAGGGGAAAGTGGAGGTTCCAAGGTTGTAGGAGAGTCGAGGGTTGTAGGGTCAAGGATAAGAAAATGGAAGGGATGGAAGGTGGAAAATGAAGCACCAGGACTTAGGGTGGCAGTCGGTTCATGGTATTGGACTTGTATAACTAGTTGTCAAGTACATGTACTGAGTATCCATTAACTCAGCAGTGCCAACCAAATGATCAGTCCAATTCTACATGCAAGTGACCAAGTTGCATACAAGTCACTTGGTATGTTGGTCTTGGCTTGGCACATCCACCATCCACATCTCCTATTCCTATTCATCATCTACTCTTCCCCCATTCATTATCCATTAATCCCTACCCCTTTTATTCTTTATTTCTCTGCCTGTTCCACCTCAGGACATTTCTTCATTGTTTTATCCCTGGCCATGACCCTATTGTTTTATAGTCAGTCACTTCCTATTATCTTATTCTTGGCCACACTTCTATTATCTTAATTTCACTGTTCTATTTTCATTTACATTCCCTTATTCCATTCTTGATCACTGTGGACAATACTTCCATATGGTCTCCATACCTTATTGTTCTCCATTCCTTATACCACCCTGACTCCACATCTTGCTTCTTAACCTATATAAGTAGCACATGTATGTAGTATTGCAACTATAGAGTGCAGCCAGACTACTAGTCACATAGTAACTGGCCTTTGTGCATAGAAGCTTAGGCTAAGACATGTTGATTCTTTATTGAAACTCAGCTAGGCTACTGTACCAGTTGCTTACTAATACTGTAAGTAGCTTCTACCACTTGTAACTCCAACACACCCCCTCAAGCATAGAAGTGTATGTGTTCTCTTTTGTATCCATGCAAGGTAAGTGTGTAGCAGTGTAGTACAAACTGCTTCACCAATAAGATTCTGAATGGTGCTTAGTAATGCTGGCGGTTAGTTTCAAGTCACCAAATTCCTCCAACCTCCTCTAGGTCATTTGTGGAACTGCTGTAAACTTGTCAACCGCATCTGCATGCTAGTCCCAGTCCCTGTGCTTCTAGCATGGCATCCCATGGGCGAGGTTGTATCATACCTCCCCCAGGCTCTAGCTCCCAAGTCCCTGGGTCCAGCTCCTGCTCCAGTTCCACCCCCTCAGCTCTGGCTTCCACTCCATCTACCTGGTATGTGGCAGCCACATGCTGCATCCATGCCATTGTATCATTGTAGTATGGCATGGTGTTATGGTGGAGGTGCATGGTACCGTCACATATGTCGGGGTCAATGGTGTCACATGGTTATGTGTGGAGTTCACGGTTGAACATGGTGGTGTGCTACAGCGCCACCTTGTTAAGGTACGTGCGCTCGTCTTCTTGTTACATGTATGTCCTACCATCCATTGCCATGGATGGCCTCTAACTCCTTGTTCATCCCCTCTAGACCCTCCACTTCTCTAGTGGCTCCACATCCCATCCTTTCTGGTCCTCTGTACCTCACGTTGCATGCATCTGTGCTGGCATGTTATCACAGCCTGGCATGGCATAGTGATGGTCATAGGTGGGGTTCCCGATGCAGTCAGCGTACGGTCGGAGCATGTCACAAAGCCCAAAACCTCTACTAAGCAGTGTATTGCCAGACTTGACAGCCTTTACCACATCATTGACCTTGTCCCATACCTTGTCGACCTTGGGCATAGGTGCACAATCAATGGGCATGCTGTACGTGTGAGTATATCAGGTGCGGGTGATGCATAAGGGCAGTGCTACAAGGGATGGAGCTGGGCAAACAGAGACCAACACCATCATAGTCCATGGTCAGCATCTGTCACGTCACATCTAACGTGTGTGGGGATGGCCGTGCTCATCGTGTCATGGCCAGCATGCATCACATCGCATCCAATGCACGTGAGGATGACCACACTTGTCATGTCATGGCCAGTGTGCATTACAGTGCACATTAGGCCAGTAAATCTGGCGGCCTTTGCATTGCCGGCACATTGCATCCAACTCTCTTAATGTTGCGGTGTCTCTTGCATTCTGTGTAAGATCTACAGTGATTTGCCTCAATGGCTCTACCTCAATGATGTACTCGATGGTACATGATGCTTTGAGCCTTCTCTGTGGTGGCTCCCTGGCCAGATCATTTGACACTTGGTTCACATATGCCTATTGTGCATCATTGGTTTGAGATACGCGTCCAGCCCATCCAGCTGGTCTTAAGGTGCATCCATATGCATCCTTCATCTTACTCCTCTACCTCCTTACTTCCTTCCCTCCCTTCCAGTTGCCATTTCCATCACACTCTATTATCTCACCCCCTCAACAACATGCACACTTCAACCTTGATTTGCAGGTTGTTGACCTGGGCTGGTGATGGAAACTTGGGTCAGTGTCCTATTCAGTTGCATGGTCTTGCAGTAAGTGTCCATACAGTTCTCCTATTGCACTGGTAGCTGAGCATGCACTGTTCACCATTTTATACAGTTGCCCTCTGTCTTGCAGTTGGTAGACCCACACTGTTTGTACAGCATCCTGCTGTGTGTGATCCCTGGTCTGTCTCCAGTATTTGCATAGTTACCTTCTGTCTTGCAATCAACTGATCGCCCTTGGCCCTTTTTAGCAGTCACCTTCTGCCTTGCATGCTCTTGTGAATGAAGTTTTTCTATAGGGTAGTTTTGAGTAGTGCCTGCTGGTCACAACAGGGCTTTGTGTATTGGGATCGGTAATGTGGTCCCAATGTGCTGGTCAATATCTTGTTATGGCCATCCATGCCTGTATCCTGCACCCCCTGAATCCTGTGTGGATGCCATGAGTCGACCCCCAGGACTTTTGCCTAGTCCCGGCCAGCTAGTTTTACCAGTTGCTAACTGGGAACAAGTCCTATGGCAGGGCCCATAACCTATTGCAACTATAGAGTACAGCCAGACTACTAGTCACATAGTAACTGGCCTTTGTGCATAGAAGCTTAGGCTAAGACATGTTGATTCTTTATTGAAACTCAGCTAGGCTACTGTACCAGTTGCTTACTAACACTGTCAGTAGCTTCTACCACTTGTAAGTCCAACATGTAGATAGTTCTGCATTCAGGATATCAACTTGGTGTAAACCTCCTTGTTCTCTCTCCTCCTGTCTGAAGTCCTTTACTCAGGCTGACACTCTCAGCACCCTACCTGGCATCTCTGCTGTCTGAAATCAGTGGCACACATGGAAAGTAGGGCACAATGCACGAGTACATTGAAGCCAAGCCACCCCAATCGGTCTCCAGGACTTGGCCAATTCCTGCCAACATCATGAAGTCGGTACTATTGCAATAGCACTCAGCCTACGCATTGTTGACAGTACTGGTGCCTGACACTAGTTGTGCAGGTGTTTAAAGTCAGAGGGACTTGGCTTCAACTTATGTATTGTGCCCTCCTCAATCATCCATCCCTAATTTTAGAAGGTCAGAAATGCATGAGAAACTAAGTCAGGAGTAGGCCAGAACTTATGTTAGAAACTTGGATGTAGATTAAGTCAATATTCATACTGGTGAATAGTCCAGTCAACTGGGGGTGATATACATGTAAACTACCTTGTATTTTCTACTGTCCAGTCTAAAGACATTTTTGAGGTCCTGTTCAAGATGGCATTGCTGTTCCTACAGTGTAAGTTTTCCATCTTTTCCAAGTTTGGACAAGTGTTAATCAATGGATGCTTGGGTGGGTTCCTTGGTGGTTTCTGATTGTTGTTCCCAGTGTCAAGCATCCATGGACTGGGATAGGAGGCAAAGCTGGAGTAGGGAATGTAGTTTCCCTACCCTGGAGATTTTGTTCTTGATCTCCCAGGGAGTCCATTGTAAAACTGGTGGTGAAGAGCAGAGTCATCACAATGGGTACAGGTAGTAAGCTAGTTAAACTCAACCATATATTTCATGATGTGCTGGTTGTTGTGCATGCAGAGTCTTTCAAGGTCTGTTTTGGCCTTGCCTTCTGGGTCATGGGGGCCAAAGTTGGTCTTAAGTTTGGAGATGAATTTGTCATAGTCATGAAGCCAGGAAGGCTTGTCATGGGCAGTGAAGGCTGGTTTGAACCAGTCCAGGGCAGTTCTGGTCAGGTATGACAATGCGTAGGTTACCTTGGTGCTATTGGGTTTAAAGGCATCAGGGAAGTGACAGAAGATTAGGTTGCCCTATATGAGGAATGTTTGTAGTTTCCTTGGGTGTCAGGCCTCAGTGATACCAAAGGTACAGTTGGAAACCAGCCAAGTCCTTCAGGCCAGTTGGGGTGGCTTGGCTTTAATGTGCTCGTGCATTGTGCCCTGCCTCCTGTGTATGCCACTAATTTGAGATAGAAGAGATGCTTGAGAGGATGCCGAGAGTGTCAGCCCAAGTGAGGACTTCTGAACAGAAGGAGGAGAGCAGGAAGGCATAAACCTAGTTGATACTCAGACTGAGGAACTATGTACATGCATTTGCTACTTTATATAGGATAAGAGGCAGAATGTGGAATAAGGGTGGCATAAGACATGGAGAAAAGAATAAGGTATGGAGACCATGTGGGAGTATTGTCCACAACAATCTAGAATAGAACAATATGATGTAAATGAGAATAAGACAATGAAACATGACCAATAATAAACGAGTGGGGGTGTGAGGGAAAGTAAAACAATAGAGGGTGGCCGAATATAAAACAATAGGGCCCCAACCAAGTGATAGATGAACAGTGAATGCCCGAGGGTAAACAGGCAGTGGGAAGGATGGGGAATAGGAGAGTAATGAGAATAGAAGGGTGGGGTAGGGGTAATGAACCAAATGATGAACCAAATGTACCGAGTCAAGACCATGCACTGGTGAGGGATGATAAGGGTAAGGGTCAGTCGGTTGGTACTGCCGAGTAAATCAGAGCATGGTATCGTGAACTTGACATTGGGTCAGAACCATCAAAGGGGTCCAGATTGTAGACTTTTGTAGGGGAAGTCGATTTCCTGGGGATGGCCAGGTTGTTTGCCAGCATAGCGATGGCTTTGGCAATACTTGGTACATTGTCTGGGTGTTCAGAGGGGGCTTGAGGTGTGGAGAGGTTAGGACCAGTGGGTGGTGGATTCTGAGGTATGGGTGCATGGTAGAGGAAGAGTCTGGTGATTATCCATAGGAATCATACACATGTTTTGTCTCTCATGATGATCAGACCACACATCGTGCTTTGACATATTCAGCAGTACCGACCGACTGACCCTTATATCATTCCATGGTGTACGGTTTCGGTTCGGTACACCCATTTTATCACCTGGTTCATTATCCTTTTCCCTAATCCCTATTCTTTATCATCCCTACACTCTTTTTCTTTCCCCCTCACTCGTTTACCCACGGGATGTTCACTATTCCCTGCCACTCACTTGCGGCCCTATTGTTTTATTCTCGGCCATTCCTTATTGTTCTATTTCTTTCCCACAATCTCACCACTTATATTTCATTGTCTTACTCTCTCATTATTCTATTCTAATCGCTGTGGACTATACCTCCACATGGTCTTCATACCTTATGGTTTTTTCCATGTCTTATGCCACCCTTATTCCACATTCCGCCTCTCAGCCTATATAAGTAGTGGATACGTGTACATAGTTCCTCAGTCTGAGTATCAACTAGGTTTATGCCTCCCTACTCTCCTCCTTCTGTTCAGAAGTCCTTACTTGGGCCGACACCCTTGGCATCCACCTGAGTATCTGTTCTTGTTACAAGTTAGTGGCACGCACAGGAGGCAGGGCACAACGCATGAGTACATTGAAGCCAAGCCACCTCGACTGGCCTGCAGGACTTGGCCGGTTCTGACAGCACCATCGGCAGTACCGAGGCCTGACAGTGAGTACAAATATACTGTTAAATCCATATGTCAGGTATATAAGAAGATACTTCCAGAAGGATTTCATAGGTTTCTAAAGGGTTCTGTAGAGGGGTTCAAGATTCCAGAGTCATAGAGGGTCAAAGGTTGGATTCACAGATGGGGACAGAAAGGATGGGAAGCACCAGGGACTTAGGATGAAGGTCGATTGTGGTATTAAGTTTGGTACGACTAGTCATTCAGGTGTTTGAAGTCAGAGGGACTTGGCTTCAACTTATGTGTTGCACCCTCCTTGATTCTCTGTCCCTAATTTTGGCAAGTCAGAAAAGCGAAAGGACTAAGTCAGAAAAGTGTCAGAACTGAATCAGAACTTAGGATGCAAATTAAGTCAATATTTGTACTGGTGAATAGTCTAGTCAACTGGGGGGTTATATACATGTAGCTACTCCTTGTATTATCTACTGTCTGGTCAAAGACAAGGGGAGGAGGGAATACAAGGGGTCAATAGAAAGGTGAAAACAAGGGAGTGAGGTATGTGATGATTTTATGAGACACTTAATGTGAAAGCAGAATCTTGGTTCTGGAGTCATGGAAGGTTGGGATTGCAGAAATTTGGGTTGCTGGGACAGAATCACAGAAAGGCAGTTAAGGAAACTGTTTGTGAATGACTGCAGCCAGAAAATCCCCTGGGAACAGCAATGGTTGTTGATTAGGTTGTTCTGGCATGCGGTCCATAATAGAATGTATCCACATGATTCAAACCAGAGATTAGAATGACAGTGATCTCGGCAAGGTCATGACAATTGTTTACACTCAACTTGCACAAGATGGAGTTTCTCTGTGAATTCTGCATCACATGTCTGCTCTTCATTTTCCATTGAGGGAAAGGCTTTTCAGACATGAAGGGGCCCCTTTTATAGTCCCACAGACCATGGATGCTCTACAACACCTATTCAATGCCTGGAACACCTTAATTGTCAGGGGACGACCCTCTCAAAGAATGATTCAAGTCCGAAGTCCTGTTTCAAACTCCGACCAGCTCCAAGGCCTGATGCATGTCCAAAGTCCTGTTTCAAACTCCGACCAACTCCGAGGCTAAGATGCCTAAGTCCAAAAGGACCACCAAGCGGGAATAGGAATGATCTTAAGACATGGTAAATAGAACCCAGAATAAATGCTCAAGCCTTGGACTTAGTACCAGGAAGTTGGCTTTACAAACTCCGATGTATTGATTTGTAAGCTAGTGCATGGACCACTTACATAAGGATATAAAAGGGGTTCACCAGCAGCAGGATCCTTAGACTTTCCTCTTTGGATTCCCCCTGCTTAGGTGAGAGCCCCACATGTATTTAGATAGTAGTTATAATTAAAGACTTTGGATTCCCCCTGCTTAGCTCGCCTCCGAGATACCTCCGAGAGGCTGCAAGAGGGTTGACCTTACAGCAGGAAACTCTCTCCAATAAGGACCAGGAGCCATGCTACAGCATAGTCATAGGTGGTTTTGGACTCAATGGAAGCGATTCAGAGAGTACCAACTCCTGCACGTACCTGACACCAGACTCCCCCTCCTCTATAGTCAGAGCCACAGATATCTCCACTAGTCTCACCTTCAGCATGGACTCCGAGGAACGATTGTAGAGGTTAGAGCAAGAACTGGTGGAAAACCAAATGGCAAATGCCACAATAAACGAAGCCCTTAGGGAAATTATGGCCAAACTAAATAACCCTATGCATCAAGGGTTAAACTCTGAAAATTTAGAGGATGACCCAACTCCGAGTGTATATTTTTTGGACACTCAGAGTGCCACCACCTTGCAAGGAAACTCCAGAATCAGGCCTGCACCACCATCGGACTTTGATGGAGACAGAGAGAAGGGGAGGGCCTTCCTCAACTCCTGTAACATTTACTTCACAATATGTGGAGATCAATTCCCTAACAGCCAGGCTCAGATACACTGGGCTCCCTCCTACTTCAAGTCTGATAGAGTGGCCTGCTTTGCAAACAAAATACTCCGAAGTGAGAGGAGCAGACATCCCCACTACTTGGACTGGAGAGCCTTCGAATCGGACTTCATAAAAATTTCTGCCTGAAGAATGAACAACTCTCCACCCTTACCCGACTAGAAGGAACAGGCTGGTACCAAGGAAAAGACTCTGTAGAAGAATATGTTGACCGATTCATAGAACTGGTGGACCTTGCAGAATACCACGATGACAAGATAATCGTGATCAAGTTCCGCCAAGGGCTTGAACCAGGAATACAGACAAAGGTCGCCCTCCTGGAGAGTGGAACCCCAAGTTTTGATGATCCCGAGGGATGGTATGAGGTGGCACGAAGGGTTGCCTGGGATCAGGAAGCCAACAAAGCATTCGCAGAGGCTCATCGCAGTCAACTTCGGACCCCCACCTGCTCAAATGGCACACCCCCCAGGTTTGTGCTCAGAGTTCTGAGGATGCCAGCACTACCCCCTCACTCCCTATAACCACCCTGATGGGCCCCCATACCACCACCAATCATCTCAAAGGAAGCTCTGACCCCAATGGAGGTAGACTGGACCCGAGCCAAAGGTTCTACCCTAGAGGCTTGCCACCAATGCTAAAAACCTGGGCATTATGCATGGGACTGCCCATTGTCCTTTGACATCCAAACCATGAGTACGGAGGAAAAACTGGAGCTACTTCCAGAACTTCTGAACCTTATAAGAATATCAGAAGTAGCATCAATGGAAGTATCAAAAAACTCCAAGGTAGCAGAAGGGGAAGAAGAGAGAGAGGAAGAGGAGGATTTTGGGACCGGCAGTGGGTGAATTGTATGCCCCCACTGCCTGTACATAATAGGTTCTCGTATCTGGAAGAAGAGAGTGATGTGATCATTGAACATTCCCTTTCAAAAGAACAGCCATCAAAAGATGCACAAACATCGGAGGCTCTACCCAAGCAAACTCAGATATGACTCCAAAAATGGGAGAAGTGACTTCCAAAGAAATATGTGGTTGCCACCACCCCAAGTCCGAAATCCCTAGTTATCAAGGTGGAGATCCAAACAATAGACACAGGAGAGGTTAAGTCGGGACCCGCTCTTGTGGATTGTGGGGCCACCGGACAGTTCGTGAACAGAGGTTACGTAGAATGACACCGTCTCACCACTCAGAAGCTGCAAAGGCCTATTCCAGTTTACAATGTAGATGGATCACCGAATGAGGCTGGAGCCATCAGGGAAGTTGTCAATGTGATCCTCCGAGTAAATGTACACATGGAGCGAACCACATTCACGGTCACCAGCTTAGGAAAACAAGACCTAATCCTGGGCTGTACCTGGCTGGAAGAACATAATCCAGAGATTGACTGGCAGACCTGAACTGTTAAAATGAGTCGATGTCCAGCAAGATGTCACACCTGCCAAGCTAAAGTGTGAGATGAACGAAGGAAAGAGCAGGTGTTGAAAAAGCAGATCTGAGAGTGTCAGACCAGCCCATTTCCAAAGCTCCTAGAAGAAGAAGGTCTACAGGAAGGAAGTGTGGAGGCAGGTGAGGAGAGTGAAGAAGAGAAAGACCCACTGGATGAATTAGAGCCCGGGGATAGAGTGATGTGTGTGATTTTACCACCAGAAGGAGAACATGTCCGAGTCACGCAGACTACCTCCCAGAGGTTGGCAGAGGCCCATTACAAAAATGTCCAAACTGAGACAGAAATTCCAGAGTATCTCTGAGATTTCGAGAGTGTCTTCACCAAAGAATCCTTCAATGAGCTCTCGGAGAGAAAGATTTGGGATCACACCATTGAACTGGAACTGGGGGCAAGTCCAGCTAACTGCAAGGTGTATCCCATGTCCCTGTTAGAACAAACCGAGTTAGATGCCTTCATTCAAGAGAACCTTGAGACTGGATGCATCTGACCTTCAAAATCTCTGATGGCATCCCCAGTCTTCTTCATCAAAAAGAAAGAGGGATCCCTCTGGCTCATCCAGGACTACCAAAAGTTGAACACAATGATGGTAAAGAACCGATACCTGCTCCCCCTCATTCCAGAGCTGGTGAACCAGCTGAAGGGAGCTAAATATTTCACAAAACTGGATGTCAGATGGGGATACAACAACATCCAAATCAAGGAGGGGGACGAGTGACAGGCTGCCTTTTGGACAAACCGAGGACTGTTTGAACTGCTGGTGATGTTCTTCAGGCTCACAAACAGTCCAGCTACTTTTCAGATGATGATGAATGATATTTTCCAAGACCTCATCTTAGCTGGACTTGTCTGCATTATACATTGACGATATCCTCATCTATTCTTGGACCTTGACCGAGCACCGAAGGATCATGCGCCAAGTGTTAGAACGACTCTGAGAACAAAAACTTTATCTTTGGAAAGAAAAGTGCAAGTTTGAAAGAACACGAATTGAGTATCTGGGACTCATCATATCAGAAGGAAAAGTAGAATGGACCCTGTGAAGGTCTGAGGAGTAACGGAGTGGCCAACTCCAAGGAACCAAAAGGAAGTCCAGTTGTTCCTCGGATTTGCAAACTTCTACTGACACTTCATCAAGGACTTCTCCCTTCATGCTTGACTGCTCTTCGATCTCACAAAGAAAGGGGAACCATGGAAGTGGGGAGAGGGAGAAGAGACGGCACTCCAAAGAATTAAGGAGCTTATCACCTTGGCCCCGATACTGACATTCCCGGATAATTCTCGAGCATACAGAGTGAAAGTGGATGCCTCAGACTTTGCCATGGGGGCCACCATCTCATAACAATTGTTAGAAGACAGGTTGTGGCACCCAATTGCCTTCTTCTCCAAAAGCCTAAGCCCAGTAGAAAGAAACTACAAAATCCATGACAAAGAAATGTTGGCCATCATCCTAGCTCTGGAGGAATGGCAGCACTTCCTAGAGGGGACACAACTCCAGTTTGAGATCTAGGGAATAGCATGGGTCAGGGTAACCCGCATGGGTCACCGGGTTGGGTGCCCTTGGGTTTGGGTGTGGGTCAAGCCAAGAGCACCCATGACCCGGCCCAACCCACCGCCTCAACTATGTACGCACGTACGACACGCATGCACCGCACATGCACATGTACAACACGACCATGCCATATGTACACGCGCCAACACCAACGCACCATATACGCATGTGCTGACACCAACGCACCTTATACTCACGCGTATGACATGCACGCGTGCGGCGCATTCGTGTCGTACATCGCATGCACGTATGGTACGTTCATGTCGTACGTTGCGCGCATGTATGGCACGTTCATGTCATATGTTGCGTGCATGTTTGGCGTATTCGTGTCGTATGTTGCGCACGTGTATGGCGTGTTCGTGTCGTATGTTGTGCGCATGTATGGCGCATTCGTGTTGTATGTTGCATGCACGTATGGCACATTCGTGTCATATGTTGCGCGCGCATACAGGGTGTTTGTGTCGTACGGCACATGCAGGTATGGCGCGCACCCGACACCTGTCGACCCATGGGTTGATGGGTTCGGGTTTCCCATGGGTCAGGTGTGGGTCACCCACATTTGACCCGTGGGTGACCCATGCTGTTCCCTATCAAGATCTGGACAGACCACAAGAATCTGGAGTACTTCAGAACCTCTAAAAAGTTAAACTGAAGGCAAGCCCGATGGTCCCTCTTCCTGTCTCACTTTGACTTTACACTCCACCACCGACCGGGACAGAGTATGGGCAAAGCAGATGCATTCTCCAGAAGATCAGATCACGGATCTGGATCGGAAGACAATGAGAATATAATCCTCCTCTGACTGGAGCTGTTCACAATCCAAGCTCTGGAAGGAATTACAGTGGTAGGAGAAGAAAGAGATATCCTCCTAGATATACGAGCGAAGCTTCGGACCTCAGGCCTGGAAGATCCAGTAGCCAAGGCTATCATAGAACTCTGATGGGGGCATGCTAGATCGGTACGATCTGCCAAGTAGATGGAACAGGATGGCCTCCTCCAATTCCGAGGGAGGATCTACTGTATGTCCCGAATGATCCAGACCTTCGGAGATGCATTGTTTCTCAGCACCATGATACGTGAATAGCTGGGCATGTGGGGAGATGGAAAATACTAGAACTAATCTCCAGGAACTACTGGTGGCCTCAGATGTCACGATACATGGGACAGTATATAAAAACCTCCAACTCCTGCATATGGACCAAATCTGGAGGCAGCCTCCAATGGGAGAATTGGAACCACTCCCCATCCCCGAGGCTCAATGGGACACTATCAGTGTAGACTTCATAGTAGAGCTGCCAGATGCCTATGGACATGATGCGGTCATAAATGTAGTTGACTCAGTAAGCAAAAGGGCACACTTCCTCCCCACATACACTACCATCATGGCATTAGGAGCTACACGACTCTATCTGACACACATATGGAAACTGCATGGACTTTCGAAACAGGTAGTCTTGGACCAAGGTCCTCAATTCATCTCGGAGTTCACCCATGAACTCTACTAACTCCTGGGTATCAAGCTTGCAGCAACAACACCCTACCACCCACAGACAG
Source organism: Chroogomphus rutilus (assembly GCA_003314275.1). Lineage (NCBI taxonomy): Eukaryota > Fungi > Basidiomycota > Agaricomycetes > Boletales > Gomphidiaceae > Chroogomphus > Chroogomphus rutilus. The sequence goes on along the minus strand of QLPI01003386.1, from coordinate 2,941 downwards.
ATGGCCAGATGGAAAGTGTCAACCAAGAGTTAGAGCAGTACCTCCGAGTCTTTGTCAATGAGTGACAAGATGACTGGGACAAACTCCTACTGATGGCAGAGTTCCAATACAATAATCATGTGCATTCTGCCACACAGCAAACTCCCTTCATGCTAGACACGGGATGACACCCAGGAATGGGTTTTGAACCACAACAGCCGAAGTCACAAACAGAAACAGTAAATGAGTTCAAGGACCAAATGGAACAGTCGCTAGAGGAAGCAAAGTCAGCACTGGCAAAAGCAAAGGACAATATGGCACAATATTACAACCAATGCCGAACCCCAGCACCAGAATACCAAGTGGGAGATCGAGTGTACCTAGATGCCTCAGACATCCGGACGAAGTGACCCTTGCAGAAACTAAGCCACTGATATTTGGGACCTTACACCATTCAAAAAGTGGGAAAACATGCCTACAGACTCCAACTTCCACAATCCCTATCTTGGCTCCACCCCATCTTCAATGTGGTCAAACTCCTCCCAGCCCTTGAAGATCCAATTCCAGGTCGAAGGTCTGAACCACCTACACCACCAGAATTAATAGAAGGAGAAGAGCATAATGAAGTAGAAAAGGTGTTGGACAGTCACCTGATGCGAGAGGGGCTCTACTTTCTAGTCAAATGGCAGGGGTATGGATATGAAGAGAATACATGGGTAACATAAAATGCCATACCCTCCTCTGTATTCCCTGTCAAATTCAGAATTAGAAGCCCTTTGTGTATTTCTAGGTGAACATCTGAATATGGGTCTTATTTCACCTCTTAGTAATACACATATCAACCCCTTTTTGTCCTCCAAATCCAGCTTCAGTGACTGTACATGACATGTGACAAACTGCCTCCCACAGCCCAACCAAACAGTAGTTTTATAGTAGCCTTGTTGTCCTTATATGGGTATATACAGTAGGGGACAAACCCGTTCAAGTGTTTTGAACATTTGTGTTGTACTATAAATAACAGGAGGATTACATAATCAAAAAATATGACGTAATTAGTGGAGATAGCCCTGCTTTTGAACTTGTGGTCGCAATCAAGATGATTGCATAACTCTCAATAATCATTGAGATATTAATTATTTAAAAAAATGAAGCATTTGAACGGTTTTGTCCCTCACAGTTATTAATGCAATAAATTGTATATACAGGGCTGGAAATCACATGACAAGTCACATGACATCATGTAAACCTTTTTATAGTTTGTTTCTGTCCAAACACAGCCAAACATCCCTTGTTCAGAACCATAAAGCCACTCTCTGCTGCTAAAGTTGACTCTATCATCCAATTGCTCAAAACTGGTCATTCTAGCCACTACATCTCCTCTTACCTTGGTGTCTCTGTTGGCTCTATCTCTACCAGTCACAGGAAACACTGTCCTGATATACCCAAGGCCACTGGTAGTCACCTATCTAAGATATCCCCCTCCAACATCCACCATATCATATCACTCATACAAAGAGGGAAGATTGAGAATGCAACCCAGGGTACCCAGGTGCTCAAAAACATTCTCAATGAACCAGTGACATCCAAGACTGTAAGGAGGAGTATGAAGAAGGCTGGGATGAAGGCAATTGTAAAGAGAAAGAAGCCACTTCTTAGTGCAAGGCATAGGAAGGCAAGGAGGGAGTTTGCAAAAGCTCATCTGGAGTGGACTCTAGAGGACTGGAAGTGTGTTATCTGGTCAGATGAGACCAAAATCAATCGATTGGGGTCAGATGGAAGGAGATGGGTGTACAAAAAGGTCAGATGAGACCAAAATCAATCGATTAGGGTCAGATGGAAGGAGATGGGTGTACAAAAAGGCTAGAAAGCCTTTGAATGATAGGCTAGTTGAGGGAACACTGAAGTTTGGTGGAGGTTCTGTGATGGTATGGGGTTGTATGTTGTGGGAAGGACCTGGCTATGCTGCCAAAATTGATGGAAGGATGGATGGGGAGTTGTACAGGCAGATTTTGGATGATGAGCTTCAGGCTAGCCTGGAGTATTATGGTAAAAATTCTACTGACATTATTTTTCAACAGGATAATGACCCCAAGCACATATGCAAGAAGGCCACTGAGTGGTTTTCTGACCATGGCTATGAGGTCATAAAGTGGCCAGCTCAGTCCCCTGACCTAAACCCCATTGAACACCTTTGGACTATTGTCAAAAAGTGCTTTTCTGACTATTGTTAAATCTGCATGTCGGCATTTAGCTAGAGGCTTCCGGAAGGGTTCCTGGAGGGTTCTGAACGGTTTCCAAAGGGGGGTTCATACTCCGGGGATGGAGGGACTAAGGATCGTGGACTCGGGATCGGAATTGGAATGAGGACAGAAGGACAGGAAGCACCGGGGGTCTTGGAACTGTTCATGGTATAGGGTGATACGAGTGGTTCGAGGTTACAGGGACTTGGCTTCAACTTATATGTTGCGCCCTCCTCGATCATCTGTCTCTAATTTCGGAAAGTCGGAAAGTTTACCGGAACTTAATCAGAAACTACGATGCAGAATTAAGTCAATAGTTGTACTGGTGAATAGTCCAGTCAACTGGTGACTTATATACATGTATCTAGTCTTGTACTATCTTTTACCGAGTAAAGACAAGGGAGGGAAGAGAGTACAAGGGGCAATATAAAACAAAGAACAAAGGAGTGAGGTACACGATGATCCTGCGCGTCGTCTATCAAAGGAGCAGAACCTTGACTTTGGAATCTTCGGAGGTTTGGAAACACAGAACCTCGGAATGATGTATCAGAAATCTGGAAATCAGTTATTCAGACTTTGAGCGATTGGAAAGGTCCCGGAAACAGTGTAGGTGGTTGTGGGGTTTAATGTGGGTTTATTTGGCAGCATGGGCCATAACAACTATGAACACCCCCCTAGTAGAGTGCATGAGCTATGGGAGAGGATTGGAGTGGAATGGGAGA
>QLPI01003380.1:532-12728 GCA_003314275.1 Chroogomphus rutilus | reverse complement strand
TTAAAAGTAAGATTCGGAACGCCTAAACGTAATATTGCGGATAGTGTGGGAAGTTTCCGGACTTCTCATCGACCAACCACGTATCCCCACTCGTCGCCATCAAAAACACCCGGAACAAAAATGCACGCCAAGACCGACACTGTTGAACAGGGAAACGACGGAAAACGGGTCATCTGTGAACGCGATCCAGCATCAATACAAAGTGTGGGGCACGATTCACGGGACCCCAGGGAAACTTCGAGTAGTGCGGATAGGGAGGGTGTCTTAGCAGGGGTCGTGGAGGCGATGCTCGGGTGAGTGGTAATACAGGTTCTTTTATTCCTGCTGATTGACATATTTCTCGTAGCGTAAAAACAAATTGGCCTGGGACGAGATCAGCCCGATGGTTCGGGACTCGATGGAGGGTGCGGATGGGGGGGTAGAGCTTCCGAGTAAAAAGCCGAAATGGGCCTATACCCAGAAGCCGAGCGGGAGGGCTGCCCAACCTGAAGTACCACTGGCTGGGGGGTCCGGACAGAAGTGGATGGGGAGGATGGACAGAACGGACAGATTGGGGCGGATAGAGGGGAGGTTGCATCGTATGGAGGACGTGATGCGGCTCCTTCTTGAGAGGGAGCCTGATTTGTGGGGAAACCCACGACTGGAGGAGTTGAGGGATGTTTTGTGGGATGAGGAGAGGAAGGAGCAGGGGAGGAAAGAAGAGGAGGAGAGAAATGAGGATGAATATGTGGAAATAGATTAGAGGAAAAAATGAGAATTGTATAAATTTTTTTTTTTGAAGGAAGAAAAGTGAAAGAAATTAAGGGAAAATACAACAAGTCGGAGGTGCCGAGGTGTTTGGCAGCTCGGCAGTTTTATATTGATGGGAGAGGAGGGTGACGGATAGACTGGGACGGATGAGGGAGGTATTAGAGGTTGAAGGTGTAATGAGGGGATTTTTTTTCGGGATTAGGAGTGATTGTAGAGTCGTGAGTGGAATGTCGGGATCATGTAGGGGAGTGGCTGAGTGGCTGGAGAAAGGATCAGGGAAAAGGGGGACGTGATAGGTGATGGAATGGAATGGAGGGAGTGGAGGACAGGATAGAATATGATGGACGGAGGGGTTTCCGGGAGAGGGATGTCTTCGGGAGGGGAGTTTGAGCAGTTTGAAAAGGTTTCTAGCTGGTTGCCACCCCCCCCTTTTAGGTAGACGTCCCACCGTCTACTAAAGGTGTCAGCCTCTAGTCGAGAAGAACGGAGAAGGGTTGTAAGTGCATATGACACGCATATACGGAGTGAAAGAACAGGAACGGATGGGGATGGACGGATGAGACCTTGGCCAAACGTGCCGAATGACAACATTGACCGAGAGGTCCCTGCCAAAAAACTTGCCAGCCGTTCTGGTATACAAGCATGCACGAGGCAGTTGCATTGACTAGGGCTATTGGCGAAGCTTCCAGCGACAGAACAGGATCCTGGGTGAGGCTTTTGGAACAGTGGCAAATGCTGCCTGGACCTAGGCCATCGGGATGCACCTAAAAATGTTAGTAGCTTGACGGATTATAATACTGCCCAATACCCTGTTAATCAACGGATTATAGCGGGTGAGCGAGTTGTGCCCGAATATTGCTGACCAACGGATCTAGTACATGACGGACGGATGGGTGGACTGAGATTGTCGGGACGGAAAATCTAGTAGATGTATCTGTGCTTGTTAGCAAGAAATACTAGATCGAGAAAGGTCATGATCATAAACAAATTTTTAAATGGTCTGTGAGCTGATGCTGATTGATCAAGCATGCTGGACAGAGTGCCGAGGGTGGGGCATTGCCTTCCAGTCGGCCGGAAAAAACTGAAGTTCTTCTGAGCTGGGTGGTTTCCAAATCTATACTGGTATTGGGTTGGAAATGTGGTGGCGTGGATCTGTCTTGTTGGACAACCTCCTAGGAGTAAGACGATCCGGTGAAGCTATGAGCAGATCCTGATTCAAACAGTTAGAAAGGGCTACTGGGAGACCCGGTTCCGAATAACAAGATAGAAAGATTATTAAACGGGTGTCTTATGAGACCATATTCGTCAACCGTGGGTGTATGGAAAGTAGTTTGATTCTGGGTATACTGTCAAGCGTCAGGTACTGACGGACTTCGGTACTGCCGAGGGGTGTTGTCGAAAGGTTGGGCGGACTATGGCCAAGTCCTGCAGGCCAAGAGTAATGGTGTTAGCTTCAACGTACTCGTGCGTTGCGCCCTACTTGCCGTGCGTGCCACTGATTTTCAACAGACAGGTACTCGGGAGGATGCTGGTGATGCCAGCCCAAGTCGAGGACTTTACAGAAGGGAAGAAGGTAGAAGGGCCTAAGCCTAGTCGATACCCAGAATGAGGAAATATGTACATGCATGTCCTACTTATATAGGTTAAGAAGTGACATGTGGAATAAGGAATGTGGGACAACAAGGTATGCAGAGCATGTGGTTATTGTCCACAACGGATAAAATTAGAACAAGGAATGCAAAGCGGGGATAGAACAATAAAAGACAAGATAATAGAATCATGACTCAGGATGGGACAATAGAGAGTGGCCGAGTATAAAACAATGGGGTCGTGTCCGAGGATAATACAAGGACAGGAAGTCCCGAGGTGAAACGGACCGAGGAGTGTGGATGGCGGATGTGCCGAGCCGAGACCGGTGCACCAAGTGTTATGCATGCGACGCAGGCACTTGGTCATGGATATAGGATGATTGCTCGGTCGGCACTGCCGGCAGATGGGTCTCGGTACATGGACTTGACAGTCTATGGGAGTTACAACAGGATTGCAGTCAATTATGCCAAACCATTCTAGCATTGTGTCGATGTATTCTGGTTGTGAGAGTTTTATTGTTCCTAGGTGAGTGTCTCTAGTCACTAGTAGTCCAAGCACTTTGAATGGGTCTGAAGTGTTTTTCTCTTTGATTTAGTAGAACTTCTCTATACCTGCTTTCAGTCAGCATTCCTCCTCCTTGCTCAAGCATATGCCTGTTACATCATCAACGTGAATATCTATTGCCATTATTCCACTTGTGGAATTGTTGACAAAGACTCCTGCATCACTTCTAAGAAGTGTGAAACTCTGGGATTTCAGCTTCCCTTTGAAGTCTTCTTGCCATGTGTGCACCACTTTGGGTAGTCCATATAATGCTTTGTTAAGCATCACTACTTTTCCCTGTTTGTGATATCCTTCTGGTAACTGGATGTATTTTTTGTGAACAATCTTCCCATGAAGGTATGTGGAATGCACATCCCATGCAAACATGTATAAATCTCTGCGGATAGTGATTTCTAGTAATACCCTTAGTAATGTAATACATGAAACTGGAGAAAAAGTTTTGCTCAAGGAAATACTTGCAGTCTGCTGATCACCTCATACAACCCATCATGACCAAAACTTCTTTTCTCCTGTCTCAACCATTTTTATCGTGTTGACCCACATCCCTGGAAACACTTGAGCTTTTTTCGGTATGTCTTTTTTGTCGATTTCAACCCATATGTTCATCTCTTCAAGTTTGGACATTTCATAGTCCATCACATCCTGCCAATATTTAGATTCTGGTAACTCAAGAGTTTCTTTATGTATGCATGGGATTTTGATTTCAGTTGTATCATTTATGACCGCAACCTTGGTTGCCAGGATATGGTTGGCAATTCCTTGATTTTTGATGTGTTCTGACCTCCTTGAGGCTTCTGTTCCTTAGCACTTGATCTTCTCTTTTGTTCCCCATTCTCTTTGGGTGTCTTATCTTGCTCATCTCCCATTTCTTCTTTGCTTTTAGTCTCCTCCTGGCTTGTAAATTCTGCCACTTCACTGATACTGTCTCCTCCTGTCTGACATCTATGGCTTGTTCCTTCAGAGAAGATCACATTTTGGGATCTCTGTCTTTTCTTGTCCTTGTCAACAACAACATATACTGAGTCACCTTCAAAACCAAGTAAGCGACATTCTTTTTGCTTTATCATCTAATTTTGTGCGTGCTTCATCTGGGACTTTGATGAAATATTTTGAGCCAAACACACATAGATGACCAATGAATGAAGGTTCTCCAAAGACCTTCTCATATGGGGTCATTTTTTTGGTAACATACTAGAAGGGCATCTATTTCAGATGTAGATGTGTGTGCAAATTGCCTCTCCCCAGAGGTCTTTTCTGAATTCTGAATCTTTTAGCATTGCTCTAGCTCTCTCAATGACTACTCTGTTTCTTCATTCTGCTTCCCCATTCTGTGTATTATTGTGATCAACAGAGGTCATAATGGTTATTCTTCTATCTTGAAAATGTCCTGTTAAATGGTTATTGAGAAATTCTCCTCCATTGTCTGTTCTCAAGGTGCAAACTTGTGTTTGGAATTTGGTTTCTATCATCTTTTCTAAATCAATGATTGCCTTTGCTGCTTCACTTTTATGTTTCAGATTGAAAGCAAATACAAATCCTGAGTGATCATCATTCACAACCAAGCAGAATCTTGTGTGTGACCACCTCACTTCAGGAGTCATAGGTCCAATCGTGTTGGCATTGAGAGTCCCAAAGAGGCAAGTATCCCATTCCTCCTTTTTGATATACAGCTACTTATCCATTGTTCCAAAGATGCAGTCTTAACAGATCCCATTTAGCTCTCTGCTTGTTATGTCCATTCCTTTTACAACATTGGTTTGTACCATTTCTTTGAGTAAGGTATCCCCAAGGTGACCCAGTTGTCAACTCCATGTGTACAGGTCAGTGCCAGAATTCTCTCTCTTTATGGCCATGATGATGGTATCTTGACAAGGAACCACATTCAAGGTAACTTCATATAACTCATTTCCTAGGGAAGCTTTAGTGTAAATTTCACTGCCTCTCATGATCTGCACCAATCCTCTAGTTATTTGGCTTTTAAATCCCTTTTTGTCTAGGACCTTCAAAGACAGGATCTTGTCAAGCCTCGAGTACTGACGGACTTTGGTACTGCCGAGGGGTGCTGTCGGAGGATCGGGTGGACTATAGTCAAGTGCTGCAGGCCAAGAGTAGTGGTGTTGGCTTCAACATACTCATGCATTGTGCCCTACTTGCCATGCGTGCCACTGATTTGCAACAGACAGGTACTCGGGAGGATGCTGGTGATGCCAGCCCAAGTCGAGGACTTTACAGAAGGGAAGAAGGTAGAAGGGCCTAAGCCTAGTCGATACCCAGAATGAGGAAATATGTACATGCATGTCCTACTTATATAGGTTAAGAAGCGATATGTGGAATAAGGAATGTGAGACAACAAGGTATGCAGAGCATGTGGTTGTTGTCCACAACGAATAAAATTAGAATGAAGGGATGCAAAATGGGGTAAAACAATAAGGGATAAGATAATAGAGATATAGCCAAGGATAGGACAATAGGGAGTGGCCGAGTATAAAACAATGGAGTCGTGATCGAGGATAATACAAGGACAGGAGGTCCCAAGGTGAGATGGACCAAAAGGTGAGGACAAGGAGTTGTGGATGGTAGACATGCTGAGCCGAGACCAGCATACCAAGCGTTATGCATGCGGCGTGGACACTTGGTCGTGGATATAGGATGGTCACTCGGTCGGCACTGCCGAATAAATGGGTCTCGGTACATGTACTTGACAGATCTTCCCATTGGCACTTGGTACATGCAAAGTCATATTCTTGTGATCTTTCCATGGTACACAATATTGGCTATTATGTCTCCTTCTCCTATTGTGTTATGGCCCATGCCCCCTTAAACCCACATTAATCCCCACAATCACCCGTATTGTTTTCAGGATTTTCTGACCATTTAAAGCCTGAAACAATCTCTTTCCATGAATCCATTGTATCAACCCGAAGTTCCACAATCCCACACCTCTGCGATTCCAAGACCTAGGTTCTGCTCTTTTGATAAACAACATGCAGGATCATCGTGTACCTCACTCCCTTGTTCTTTGTTCTCTATTAGCCCCTTGTACTCTTTCCTTCCCTTGTCTTTACTTAGCAAAAGTTAGTACAAGGATTAGTTAGAGGTATATAAGCCACCAGTTGACTGGACTATTTGCCAGTACATATATCAACTTAATTCTGCATCATAGTTTCCGATTCAGTTCCGGTAAACTTTCTGACTTTCCAAAATTAGGGACAGATGATCGAGGAGGGTGCAACACATAAGTTGAAGCCAAGTCCCTGCAAACCTAAACCACTCGAATGACTAGTTGTACAACCTAATACCATGAACATTCCTAAGTCCCTGGCACCTCCCGTCTTCCTGCTCTTTCCACTTCCATCTGTAAACTGCAACCTCTAGTCCCTCCACCTCTGGAATACTGAACCCCCTCTTGGAAACCATTCAGAAGCTTCTGGAAACCATTCAGAAGCTTCTGGAAACCCTTCCAGAAGTATCTAGCTAAGCGCCTGACATGCAGATTTAACATATTGCCTGAACTTCATTTTTGCCAAATGTATTGATGGTTTGATTCATGTCATACTTGCAGTAAGTGATAAAGCTGTTTTTATCCAGGGAAACATGAACAGTGGCTGCTGAGTCAGCATACCATACATTTTTTTCCCTTCATGTCCATATACCCATGCGATATGTGTGTTTTTGACTGCTTTCACTGTGTTTGGTGACTTCTGATCTTTCCTTCCTTTGAACCCTTCTGAATATTGTCCTTCCATGCCACCTCCCTTTTCCCAACACTTGATTTTTGTATGTCCTGCCTTTCCACAATTATCACATTTAAACAGCAACTTTTCACCAGTTTGGAAAATCACATTAGGATCTTTGCTGGTAGGCCCATATCCTTGTCTTGACACTTGGTCTGAAGTTGGGATATAACAATTGAAGGATCTAATATGCCACTCAGGGATCATATAATGGGGTCCCATGAAGGGGAGGGCATTGACAGAGTGATGATGCCCACAAATTGTGAGTCTGGTATCATCATTCCTAGACCTCTGCAACTCTCTCTTAACCGCTGAAGTTCTGCTAGGTGTGCCAGTAAGGTTTCTGGCCCTCCTTCTATGAATTTCTTTGAGAATAAATGATTTTCCACTATATTTTGTGCTATAGGATCAGCCTGGGCATATCTGTTCATAAGGCTAACCCAAGCAGCTAAGGCTAACCCAAGCAGCTTGTGATGAGTTACAGTTGAGTCCTGCTTGGACATTTGTGATGATGTTCATGAAGATTGTTGTAGAGAGGGCCTGAGAATCTATCTCTTCCCATTCTTCCAAGGCATTCACATCTGTTGTGGCAGGTTGTACTCCCTTAAGGTAAGCAATCATTTGTGTTTTCCAAAAATTCCAATTGGAGCCATTTTTGTCTAATTTTTCTGACTTGTCATACCGAAGGACTTTGAAAGAGTCAGGCATTTCTATAAAGAGTGCAGGTGTCAAGTTTGAGATCAATGTTAAGTTTGAGATGGAGGTGTGTTTCTGTTTCAATTTAAAGGGCCAGGGCCCAGAACCTGTTAAATGCTAAACACAGAAATTCAGACTTCTTCACGAAGATCTCTATTACACAATAAATACCTAAACACAGAAACTACCAAGAATTAAAATAAGTCAGAATATGATGTTAAAAATGTAAGAAATAATGCTGACTTTGGAAGTCCTCATGAAGATCTGAAGTGATTTGTCTTTAGGAAACTTGTATATATAGGGAATTAGAACAATAGCATCATTCAAGAATAAAAACAAGAGCACCACTCAAAAGGTAAGAACAATGCTGACACTAAAACAATAAGAACAATAGCACCACATGCACAAAGAGAAAATAGAAACATAGCTATGCCTGCCAATCTCTCTTGAGTGTCTTGATCCTAAAGGTGGTTTGAATTGAATCTCATGAACTTTACACTGTGCTCAGAATTTGCAGTCCTCAGGTTGCAGTGCTCAAGCTCCTTGAAACACTGTGCTATTGTAACACTACGCCAAAGGTCTTCTTCGCTCCCTCTCATACAGAATGCCTATTATATCCAAATAGGTTCACCTAGATACTCAAGCTGATCTCAGTTGAAAAATGCAAAACAAGTACTCCCACTATGTATTATGTATTACACTGGTTGGTAACTATCCATTTTTACATCCTCTGCTAATATAGTTGGGTTAGTTATCACCTTTAATGCCGAAGTGAGTTCCACAATTTGATGTTGCCATATGTTTCCTGGAAGTACATTAGGTCGCACATATTTGGAATCGTCGTTACTCGCTTGGAAAGATCCTGTATATAGTCCTCTGTCTCAACTTCAACTACCACGCTTTCAAAGCTAGATCACTGACTTCAACTTGACAGGCTCGTTATTTTGGAATTTTATCGCTTATTTTTGAGGTCATGGGTGCGTATTTTGCTCTGAACATCACGTTCAACATCCCTCATGTAAATCACGCAACCAAGCCAATTTCCATGAATCGCTCTCCAATGAAGTTCGTGTCCTCTCCCAAATGTGGAAATCCTCCGCTCTGACTTAGCTTGTTTCCTCAGTTGTAAGTGCAAAACGTGGACGTTCATGAAAATGCCATTAGACTCTTATCATTCCAAGTTGTAAACGATTCTTTGAGTGGACAGCGGCATCGTATGGCTATTTTCAACCGTATATTCATTCTTTTCACAACGTACAGATTCTCGATCATGGTCGTGACTGTGCAAGGTAATCGCATATGTATATGAAATGTATCAAGATACATGGATTTAATAATTATTCACAGTCATATATCTTGCCCGTGTATGATTTTTTCTTCCTCCGTAAACAGGTTGACTCAGGGTTTCGGTCATAGATTTATGATATCTATTTATTGAACAAAAAATTTATTGCCGCACTGAGTGGCTTGGCCTTGGTATCACTTGCTGCCTGGATACTCATTTAACATTTCTACACACCCGTTGGTAAGGCTAACTGCTTGCGTCTTCGTACTATTATAACCACTGAAAAGGCACGCCCCTATACAACCTCACTGGATGCTATGCCTTTACGGTGTCGAATCACTATTTCTTGTTTCAGATCCCTCCATTGGTAACCGAGAGTGCCCTATGTGCTTGCATGGTTTACAAAGGCTGGAAGTTACACAAAGATGGTTATAGGTCACCATTACTCCAGGTACTCATTCGTGACATGTTATTTAAAATGCCTTGACCCAATATACCCTAGTGCGCACTACTTTCTCAACCCAATGACACCTTTACTATATCCACCCACATTATAGACATATTCCTACTTTGCACTCTCTTGAGTGTTTTTCTTGGGACTACCTTTAATTATGGATATCCTACTCGAGATCTGGAACAATTTCCTGTCGTGTAAGTCATGAACCACTCCAGAGAATTTATTGATGAACACATTGGTTTCAAAATGGGAATCTGCAATTACGTGCACCATGGGCAGTCGTTTTGTTCTCAAATTGATCAGGTGCTATTCCAGACAGCAGACATCACTTGAACCCATTGAGCCTATCATCTTTCAAATGATCTCGGGCCTTTTTATGGAAGTTGTCTCCTCCGGTGGGAGTTGAAGCTCGTTGACATGTTCGACCCGGAAATGTGGACAACGTCCTTGGAATGTTTTTAATTCTGATCGCAAATGACAATATATGTAGTATCATGTTGTGTGTATCACGTGATCTGCATGTCGTTTGTTTTGGCAGACTACCTCGAGTCGTAGTGGTTGTATTGGATTGACAACTATTGATTCCTTCCACTGATCCGCTTTTATCAGTATAATAGGGTCGTGAAAAAAAAGGACCTCTGGCACGCTCTTTGAAGCTATGGTGGCCCATTCTGTCAATTCTCATCTTGAGGATATGACTCATAGGATGGCAGCATTCTCTACGGCCGCCTCTCATAAGGAGGTCATGAACTGCTTACCTCATTCTTACAAGGGTGCTGTAAAACAGCCCCTTCAGGTCTTGGCTGGACTTTGAGTTAAGCATGCCAATGTTCAAGATTCTCTCTTAAAGCTTAGACATCATTAGGCCACTGGTTCTTGGCCTCGGAAACTGCTAGGAGTACATGGGCCATGCTTTCAGCTCTCTAAAGAGTTTGAGGCCACTCAACCACTGATAAAGGGGCAAACATCTGAGTGGTTTAACCAGTTCAGGGCTGATCAACTTGATACTGCTATCCTCTTCAAAGAGGCTGAATTGGAATGGGTGGGTTCTCAATTGCTGGTTGAGAATTAGGGAATAGCATGGGTTAGGCCAACCTGCATGGGTCACATGTAGGGAATGGCATGGGTTGGGCCAACCTGTATGGGTCATGGGGTCGGGTGTCCTTGGGTGCATGGGCAGGTCAAGCCAAGAGCACCTGCAACCCAGCCCAACCCATGGTGTCACACATGTGCATACAACATACATGCCCTGCACATGCATACAGATGACATGAACATGCCACATGTGTACATGGATGACATGAATGTGCTGCATGGGCACATGAGCAACTGGATGTACCAGATGCACTGTATGTGCCATATGTGCTGTACCACATGTGTGTATGACATGCATGTCCTGCACATGCACACAGATGACATGCACATGTCATATGCACCATACATGCCTTACATGCCATATGTTCTATACATGCTGTTTTGGAACCCAAGAAGCTGTGACAAAACTTTGGTGTGAACCAAGGCAAGTCAAGTTCTCTAACAAGATGCAGGAGGACAACAAAATACACCTGCATGGGCTAGTTTTACAGAGAACCCAATTAAGAAATTATATTCTGGAGATTCACATAATCTGTTATCACAAGAGTATTACAATAAAGATTTAATGAGATCTCATGTAGCTGTGCAAAATGTCTTCATTGATTCTGATCCAGGTCATTTATATAAAGAGAATATTTAAGGGGGGTCTTGTCAGGTGTCTCGTTTATTACATATAGAATTAATAGTTCAAGAATGTTAAACTATTAGTTCTAGACTGGTTTTGGTTTATTTCCACTTTGCTAATTTTTATCTGACTTTGGTTTTAAGGGTAGCCTGCTACTTTGGTAGCAAAAGCTAAGGTTCACTCTTCAGAATAAACCTATTCAACAGCTCTTTGGACCCATTGTTGAGTGTGGCTTCTGGTCTTTGGACCAGTCACCTAAGCAGACTTCAGTCCACTTATGAGAGTACTACTGGCACTTAATTAATCCTGTGGATTATTATGGGTAAAAATGATTGTTTTTGTATGCTACATAACTAGCTTCTTTTTACTAATTCTAAGCTAATTATGTACTCTCCTGATAAGGCAATTCCTTCATGAAGCTTGTCAAGGTGTTCAGAAGGTATTGGAATGCCTTGGAAGCCTGTGGAGTCATTGTGTCACCATTGTAACTACTTTTACAATTGTCAAGTCCACGTACCGAGACCCATCCGCCGGCAGTGCCGACCGAGCAATCATCCAATATCCATGACCAAGTGCCCGCGTTGCCTGCATAACACTTGGTACGCCAGTCCCGGCTCGGCACATTCGCCATCCGCACTCCTCGGTTCGTTTCACCTCGGGACTCCCCGTCCTTGTATTATCCTCGGACGCGACCCCATTGTTTTATATTCGGCCACTCCCTATTGTCCCATTTCGAGTCACGATCCTATTATATTGTCTTTCATTGTTCTATCCCCACTTTACATTCCTTGTTCTAATTTTGTTCGTTGTGGACAACAACCACATGCTCTGCATACCTTGTTGTCCCACATTCCTTATTCCACATGTCGCTTCTTAACCTATATAAGTAGGACATGGATGTACATACTTCCTCATTCTGGGTATCGACTAGGCTTAGGCCCTTCTACCTTCTTCTCTTCTGTTAAGTCCTCGACTCAGGCCGGCATCTTCAGCATCCCCCTGAGTATCTGTCTGTTGCAAATACAGTGGCATGCACGGCAAGTAGGGCGTAACGCACGAGTACGTTGAAGCCAACGCCACTACTCTTGGCCTGCAGGACTTGGCCATAGTCCGCCCGACCTTTCAACAACACCCCTCGGCAGTACCGAAGTCCGTCAGTATCCGGCACTTGACAGTATACCCAGAATCACACTACTTTCCGTGCACTCACGGTTTACGAATATGGTCTTTCAAGACACCCTTTTAATCACCTTTCATTCTTCTTGTTCGGAACCGGGTATCCCGGTGGCCCTTCTAACTGTTTTGAATCAGGAACTGTTCATAGCTTCACCAGATCGTCTTCCTCCTAGGAGGTTGTCCAACAAGACAGATCTACACCACCACAATTCCAACCCAATACC
>QLPI01003375.1:0-24781 GCA_003314275.1 Chroogomphus rutilus | reverse complement strand
CGGACCGAGGAGTGAGGAGTGGGCGTAGGAATGAGGGGTGTGACCGATATGTGCGTCTGGCCAAGAACGACTCATTGAATGGTTCGTGCTTGGTTATTAATGGAGTACTTTAGTTGGTACTGCCGAGTTAACGGGTCCTCGGTATGTGTACTTGACATGATGCTGATGTATTATCCTGTAAGTTGAGGTATTCCAGGTGGAGATTCCTCAAGAGTGCAGCAGCGAGCTTCTCAATTCCCTCAGGTTGGATTCTTTTCTGAGGTAGCCTGACCTCAACAAGGCCACCAAGTGCAGTGAAAGCCTCTGCCCATACTGGCGCACAGCCATTCTCGAGCCAGTTTCTGTCACAGACAATGACACATAAGTTGGAATGTTTTCCTTCACTGTGGTTCAATCGCGCCGATTCCAAGAGGGCTTTGGCAACAGTGGTGCCTCCAGGTACACCAAGTCCATTGTTATTCAATTAGAGGACTTGGAAGGTTTGATTTTGAGTCAAGAAAGGAACCATGGGTTCTGCAGATTGGCCACCGAATGCATTGTCAGAGGTCGAGCTCGACAAGGGTAGGACTATCTCTGAGAGCATCATGTCGCAGAAATAGATTGGGGTATCTCGGAGATCAGTCGTCCGGTGAAGATATCTGCAAACATCTGCTATCCAATGGTGTTACCACCGAAGTGTATCTCCTCTACAGTTCTGGAGCTGGTGCAAAGGCGGCATAGATTCTGTCTATCGAGACATATCGTGTTTGATCGGGATATTTGACTGGGCAGGAGAATTGCCATATCAAACAAGTTGCTGCATTGCGGTGATTTACCCCGAGCCGATGCTGTTAGGAGATTATCCTACCGTAAGCTCCGTCTTTGTAATCAACCTTGAGAGACCATAGACAAATGACAAGCAGGCCCAATAGGTTTGCCACAGTCACGACACTGATTTGACTGACTGTAGACATCCCTGGCTGTTGTATAAACAAGATCATCAATCACTTGTGACCTGAACCTGAATTGGCATCGCTTTGACCAAGATAGAAACTGCTAGAGGGGTCTTTGCTGGACTAGGTGGCGTAGCTGAAGATGGCTCAATGTCATCGGTTGTCGGTTGTGTTCATGTGTAAGTTTGTTTCCGGCGGAGGTTCATCATTTCATAACGGCCATTCTCTTCGATGTGGACATTTGGAGGTTGGATCGGCGAGTCTCTTGCACCGTCCCCATTGCCTCAGGAAGAAGGGCTGCCCCCCTGCATGCCCGTGTGCCACTCCTCATGTGGTTTTGTTCCATCAGGCCTGTGCTCATGTTACTCGTACGCATGCGCTATCGGCTGGTGCATTGTGAGCCGTCATCTTCCCCTCGTTCCGTGTCTATCCTCGTAGTGCTGTCACCGTTCACCTGGAGGTCTTGTGTTCGCACGCCGTTCCTCATGGCATTGGTTTATGTAGACCACGCCCCTTGCACATGTACGACTGTCCTGTCGCGGTCCCCGGTGGACTCCTCTTGTCTCTTGGGACAGGTCTGTGCTGCTGCATACGTGTATGATAAGTGACAGGGGCCGTGTGTCGCCATAGCGGTCATGTTCGCCGGTGGGCTCATTTTGGCCGGTGCTGCTTCGCTCCCTCTTGGGTGGTGAGTTGAAGTGTAATAACTGTCTTGTCTTTGTACCACACAGTATGGCATTACACTGTCAAGTACCGTACCGAGACACGACCATTCGGCAGTGCCAACCGAGAAATCATCCTATATCCACGACCAAGTGCCCACGTCACCTGCATAACACTTGGTATGCCGGTCCCGGCTCAGCACATCTGCCATCTGCACTCCTCGGTCCGTTTCACCTCGGGACTCCCTGTCCTTGTACTATCCTCGGTTATCAGCCTTGTCTTATAGTCCGGCACCTCCTATTGTCATATCCTTGGACACATTCTATTATCCCATCCTTTATTGTTTTATCCCCGCATCACATTCCTTGTTCTAATTTTATTCGTTGTGGACAATAGCCACATGCTCTGCATACCTTGTTGTCCCACATTCCTTATTCCACATGTCGCTTCTTAACCTATATAAGTAGGACATGCATGTACATACTTCTTCATTCTGGGTATCGACTAGGCTTAGGCCCTTCTACCTTCTTCTCTTCTGTTAAGTCCTTGACTCAGGCTGGCATCCTCAGCATCCCCCCGAGTATCTGTCTGTTGCAAATACAGTGGCATGCATGGCAAGTAGGGCGCAATGCACGAGTACGTTGAAGCCAACGCCACTACTCTTGGCCTGCAGGACTTGGCCATAGTCCGCCCGACCTTTCGACAACACCCCTTGGCAGTACCAAAGTCCATCAGTATCCGACGCTTGACATACACATTGTGTGTCATGGCTGATTTTCATGAGTGGGCGCCACCCGCAAGTACATTTGCCATCCGGGCTTTGGTTCATCATGTCTTGTGTCCCATTAGACTACAGCTTGGCTGTGATCAATGGATGCCACCCGTGGCTCAGTTCCTAATGTCATAGGTCAATTCCCAGCGTCACCGGGGCCCATAACCTGTTAAAATAAAAGGACTGAAATACTATCTCAGTCTCTTGGAAAAGAGCTCATTGTCAAGCCCGCAACACCGAGTACCGACTCCCTCTGGAATACCGACCAACCGGCCCTTACCCACATCATCTCACACTACCGCGCGGCCTCGGCTCAGTACATCCGGTACATCGTATGGACCACTCCTCTCGTACATCCCCTTTCATTGTTCCTTCACCCCCTATCCACTCCTTAACCCGTTTCCCCCAAACAACATGACGGCCACTCATGGTCCTGGCCATTGCCATTGTTTTATCTTAGGCCGCCCTCTATTGTTCTATTCCCGTCCACCATTTCATTATCTTATTTTCAGCCATACTCTATTATTCTAATACCACTTACATTCCTTATTCTATTTCTGATCACTGTGGACAATGCCTCCATGTGGTTGCCTCATACCTTATTGTCTCCATTCCTTACGCCACCCTGTTCCACATCTTGCTTCTTAACTATAAAAGTAGCGGGATGTATGTAGATAGTTCTTCACTCAGAATATCGATTGATTTGCACCCCTTTGTCCGCTTTCTATTTCTAAAGTCCTTTGCTCGAGCCGACACCCTCGGCATCCTCTCAAGGCTCCTCTCACTATCCAAATTAGTGGCATGCACGGAACAGCAGGGTGCAACGCAAGAGCACGTTGAAGCCTAGCCACCCCATAACGGTTTGCAGGACTTAACCGATATCTCGGCATCACTGAATCCTGACACTCATATTAGAAGTAGTTAGCTACCTGAAATACTATCTAAAGGAATAGTTAACAATTGTATGAAATATGAAAATAAACTTGAACTCATACCTCAGTCTCTTGGAAAAGAGCTGAGGTCACAGAGTCACACAACTGCAAAATACAATGGCAAATTCAAACTCCTATCAAAGGCAGATATCAGAAATAATAATGAATAAAACCCATACCCTCTCTCCAATACCATCAGATCCTGGTTGCCAGGAATAAGGAGAAGAGATGTTTGGGCTGAATATCAAATCCTTAACAATTATATGAGTCATCCTGAAAGGTTACCCATGCAGACTAGATGGTGTAGTGGTTAACACCATAGCTATATTCGTTATAGCCCTGGGTTCAATTCCCGGTCTGGTCATTCTTTTCACCTCAACAGGTTATGGGCCCCGGGCGCAATGCTCACGTTGCTGTTGGTGATCTGAATAGTACTGGATTAGGGGGAGGTGTTGGGTTGTCTAATCCCACATACTATTCATACCTCATGAGTCTTGATGAATTTCTAAGACAACACAGAGCTCTATGAGTAGTATTGACAATCTGATAACTAACTAGGGCTCTGTCACTCAACATGAAGTGGTCTTCATTATATGAGTCATCCTGAAAGGTTACCCATGTGGACTAGATGGTGTAGTGGTTAATGATGGGATTATGAGCAAATACAGTAGGATTGAAGAATTTTCTTAGGCAGCTAATTTATTTATCTCCTCAGTATAGTCAATAACTGAGATGTATATTCGAAAATATACCTAATTTATTTATCTTACAAAAGAAATAACAAAGAAATTAGCCCTGAGGCTTCGTACATAATATTACACTACTCACCTCCTCAGTATAGTCAATAACTGAGGAGGGAGGCTTTGCGCGGGTCGTGTCTCACCCGCATATACCATGCAGCCAGCCCTTGACCCTATCGAAGGTTTGAGCCAGGCTGCCGGTTCCAAATCCAGGGAGCCGGCCACGCTAGTCGCGTCGTGCGTGGACAGGTGCCCGTAAGTAGCGTACATAGTAGAACACGAATAACTTCCTCAATAATGAGGATAAAAATACAAAGAAAATTGAGAAAAATAAAGAGTTCAAAAGCGCACAGTTTGATACCAAAATCGATATAATAATACAATATATTGAGGTTGACCTCTCAGGGGTGAGATGCTAGTTTGCACCCAACAGTTAACACCATAGCTATATTCGCTATAGCCCTGGGTTCAATTCCTGGTCTGGTCATTCTTTTTACCTCAACAGTCTTGGCTTGGCTCAGGTCTCGGCTTGGCTTGGGTCTCAGCTTGGCTTGGGTCTCGACTTGGCTTGGGTCTCGACTTGGCTTGGGTCTCGACTTGACTTGGGTCTTGGCTTGGCTCGGGTCTCGGCTGGGCTTTGGCTGGGCTCTGCTGGGCTGGCTTGCTCCTTTGCCCGGAGGGCGAGGGGTGTCTCGTTCAAATATTGGATCACCTTCATTGATGACAAGTCTCACCTTGTGTACATCCACCTGATGAAAACTAAAGACCAGACACTGGACACATTCAAGCAGTACAAGGCATTGGTGGAGAACCAGACTGGAAAGACCATAAAGACCCTGAGAGATGACAAAGGAGGGGAATACTCTTCAAAGGAGTTTGGATCATTAACTGCATCTTCTGGTATATTCAGATAGAAGACTGTACCAGCTATACCTCAGCAGAATGGAGTTGTAGAGTGCTTTAACCGGACATTGGAGGAAGGGATAATTTCCATGCTCCATGATGCAAACCTCCCTCTTACATTCTGGGGTGAAGCTGCTATGGCATTTGTTGAAGCCCACAATTCCTCACCCACTTCAGCACTGCTCCATCACACTCCATTTGAATCCTGGCATGGTCATAAACCCTCTGTCACCCACTTCAGGGCCTTTGGCTCCATAGCATATGTGCATGTCTCTAAAGCCAAGCGATGGCACCTTGAGTCACACACAACCAAATGTGTCATGATTGGCTATGCAGCTGGCACTAAGGCATGGACACTATGGGATTCAGCAGCAAGACAAGTGATTATCAGCAAAGATGTCATGTTTGATGAATCTCCTCATTCTTCACTCAATTCTGGTACTGGTTGCAAAGCAGAAACTACCACAGAGGCTGATTGACATCTCTGATAATCCTCCTATCCACCATCAAGTGCTTGTGCCTCCCTATATTCCTGCTATTGCACACATTGATAACACTCCTCCACCTGATCCACCACCAAATCCTTGTCCCCAAGACTCTCCTGCCCCTCCACTATCCCCTCCACCACCTGCTCTAAGACAGTCAGAACATATTGGTATCCCACCTCAACCTTGGTGGCTAGTCCCAAATGCTGCCCAGTATCATAATCCTCCTCCTGTTCCTCGTCAGAGGGATCCAAATCAGGGGGTAGTTACTGAGAATGAGGAAGTGGTTGCTGAGAATGAGAAAGTGGTTGCTGAGAATAATGGGGTGGAACAGGCTGACTCTGCCATGATATTTCCTCAGCACCCACTTTATGAACTTGTCTGCCTTAGTGATGCTCCAGATCTCCCAGAACCACCCACCTATAAAGAAGCCATGTCTTGAATTGATGCACCATGGTGGAAGGAAGCTTGTGGAGATGAATATCAGTCACATAGATAACAATGTGTAGACTGTGATGGATCTCCCTCCTGGCAAGATAGCCATTGGCTCCAAATAGGTTTTCAAGCTGAAAAAGCTTCCTGATGGTGCCATTGACTGCTTTAAGTCTAGAGTGGTGGCCAAGGGTTATTCTCAAAAGGCAGGCATTGACTTCACAGAAACATTTGCCCCTGTTATAAGATTCAACACCCACAGAGTGCTCCTGGCCATCACTGCATTAGAAGATCTGGAATTAGACCAAGTTAACTTCAAATATGCCTACCTTAATGGTAAGATTGAAGAAGAGGTCTATATGGAACTTTCAGATGGATACAGGCAGAGAGACAAGGTTGGGAAACTGCATAAAGCCATCTATGGGACCAGGCAAGGAGGAAACAGATGGCATGTCAAGTTAGACCAGGCATTTCACCAGATGGAATTCAGCAGATCTAAGGTCAATTCCTGTCTCTATATGTACCAGCAAGGCACTATCAAACTATACATCCCAGTCTACATTGATGGCCAACTCATGGCCTGTAACAGTCGAACACATCTTGACAAAATCAAGGCTGAACTTGCAAAACACTTTAAGATGAAAGATATGGGACCTGCATGGTACATTGTTGGACTTGAAATCCACAGAGACAGAGCCAAATGGACACTTCACATCAACCAGCACAAGTATATCTTGGATGTTCTCAAGCAATTTAATATGTAGAATTGCAAACCAGTTGCCACACCTCTTGATCCAGGCTGTCATCTCTCCAAAGACCTCTGCCCACAGTCTGAAGATGAGAGAGTGGCAATAAAGGACATCCCATATCTTGCTACAGTTGGATGCCTGAATTACCTTACTGTTGGGACCAGACCAGATCATGCACATGCTATGGGTGAACTTGGCCAGTTTAACTCAAATCCTGGTCTAGGCCATTGGATTGACTTATGGTCCTCCTAGCCCTAGTCCCCAGCCAATGCTCCAGGCCTATTGTGATGCAAATTATGCTGGGGATGAGGACAGAAGGCGGTCAATAACTGGTTATGCCTTCTTCATTGGTAGAGCTGCAGTGAGCTAGAGTAGCAATCGACAACCAACTGTGACCACATCCTGATGCTAAATACATGGCAGCTAATTTTGCAGGGTGGGAGGCCATGTGGATAAAACAGCTGCTCACTGAGCTTGGCTATCATATCCCACAACTCACCATTTACTGTGACAGCCAGCCTGCAATTGCTGTGTCCAAGAATCCTGAGCATCACTCTTGAATGAAGCACATTGATGTGATGGACCATTGGCTCAGGGAGAAAGTTGAGAAGAAATTGCTCAAGCTCCAATTTGTACCTACAGATGAGATGGTTGCAGATGTGCTCCAAAAGGGCCTTGTTAAGATGAAACATGAGAAGTATAGGACAGGCTTGGAATTTTGCAGAAATGAAGGGAGACTTCATTGAGGGGATGTACTAAAGTCCCCTTTTATGTTTCCATTTGATATGATTGGTATTTGGCCAGATATGACTTGTTTTATGTATTACATCTTTGATGTTGATCTGAGTTTGAATTTAGCTTACATAATAACACAATTTTCACTTTTGCACTCCAACATAAATATCATCTTCCCTCCGACTCCTTAGCTGTTTTAGAACCATTGATGATTTAACCTAAGAAGCATGACAAAACTTTGGTATGAATAAAGCCTAATCGAGTTCTCTGACAAGACAATAGCAAGTGAATACCAGTCCGGGTTGTTGTCCAAAAAGAATTGTTTGGAGGGGGCCTTGGCAGGTACCTTGTCAATTATGTGTAGGAATAATAGTTTATGAGTGCAAACCATTAGTTCTACCCTTGCCTAGGATTATTTCCACTTGATATTCTATATGATCTGGGTTTAGTTCTTTTACTATGTTTTTGCATACCTTTTCTGTTTTAGCTGAGAACCTTCCACTTTGGTAGAAGGATGAGCTTCACTCTTTGGAATGAACCTCTTGTTTGCCAATTGGTCTTTGGACTTCTTGATAGAAAGGGTGGCAACTGGTCTTTGGACCAATGTACCTAAGTGGTCTGTCAAGTACACGTACCGAGGACCCGATAACTCGGCAATACCGACTAAAATACTCCATTAGCAACCAAGTACGAACCATTCAATGAGTTGGTCTCGGCCAGTCGCACATATCGGTCACGCCCCTCATTCCCACGCCCACTCCTCACTCCTCGGTCCGCCTCACCTCGGCACTTCCTGCCCTTGTGTTATCTTCGGTTATGGCCTTGTTTTACAATCGGGCCTTTCCTATTATGCTAGGGCACATCCTATTATTCTATCCTTTATTGTTCTATTTCCGCCCTACATCTCTTATTCTAATTTTACTCGTTGTGGACAATAACCACATGCTTTGCATACCTTGTTGTCCCACATTCCTTATTCCACATGTCGCTTCTTAACCTATATAAGTAGGACATGCATGTACATACTTCCTCATTCTGGGTATCGACTAGGCTTAGGCCCTTCTACCTTCTTCTCTTCTGTTAAGTCCTCGACTCGGGCCGGCATCTTCAGCATCCCCCTGAGTATCTGTCTGTTGCAAATACAGTGGCATGCACGGCAAGTAGGGTGCAATGCACGAGTACGTTGAAGCCAACGCCACTACTCTTGGCCTGCAGGACTTGGCCATAGTCCACCTGACCTTTCGACAGTACCCCTCAGCAGTACCGAAGTCCGTCAGTATCCGACTCCTGACATGGTCTTTGGACTGACTTATATAAGAGTGCTTGCTGCACTGGATAATCCAGTAGATTATGGATAAGAGTAAGTGTCAAGCTTCGGTTACTGATGGACTTCGGTACTGGCAAGGGTTGTCGGGCGGACAATGGACACAAGAGTAGTGGCATTGGCTTCAACGTACTTGTGCGTTGCACCCTACTTGCCGTGCATGCCACCGATTTGCAACAGACAGGTACTCGGGAGGAGGCTGGTGATGCTGGCCTAAGTCGAGGACTTTAACAGAGGGGAAGAAGGTAGAAGGGCCTAAGCCTAGTCGATACCCAGAATGAGGAAATATGTACATCCATGTCCTACTTATATAGGTTAAGAAGCGACATGTGGAATAAGGAAATGTAGAACAACAAGGTATGCAGAGCATGCGGTTATTGTCCACAATGAGTAAAATTAGAACAAGGAATGTAAACTGGGATAAAACAATAAATGATAGAATAATAGGGAATGGGTCAAGGACAGGACAATAGAGAGTGCATGACTATAAAACAAGGGTTGCGCATGAAGATAGAATAAGGACAGGAAGTCCCAAGGTGAAGTGGATCAAGGAATGGGCAGAGGGTGTGGTGGACGTGCCGAGCAAAGAATGGCATACCAAGTGATGTGCATGTGGTGTGAACACTTGTACATGGATGTAGAATGGCTGCTCGGTCGGTACTGCCGAATAACTGGAACCTTGGTACGTGTGCTTGACAGTAAGATTAATTAAAGCCACTTTTTATGCTACAGAATTAGTCTCTATATATACTAATTCTAAGCTGATTATGTAACTCCTCAATAAAGCAAGACTTTCCTGAAATTAGTAAAAGGGTGTTGAAAGGAATGGAAAGTCCTAAAAACCTGTGGCAGTCATGAGTCACCCTGTTAGTCATTAATAAGTCACCCTGTAGTCACTAATGAGTCATATTCCCATGGCTGGTAGTCTTGTGACTGGTCAAGTCATGAAATATTAATAGTAAGTGAGCCGAGCTTCTGGGCTTACCTTATGTGTAATAGTTATTATATAAACCCAGGAATTTGTTGTACAATTTAGTCTTGAGAGCTTGAACCAGCAGTTTGGTGCCATTTTCCATGTGTAAGTGTTTGGTGCCTGGCTGTGGGTCCTTGTGGGTCCAAATAGAAATAAGCGAAAAATATAAATGTTTTTTTGGGGGTTTTTTCTTAGGTTTGAAGAACTTGATAATTTAAGAGTTAATTACTTGAAGGTAATTCACTCTTAATTGGCCAGCCAAAACATTATAATATTTTTTGGTAGTCCAGATGAGACTGATTTTAAGTTGGATTATTCCTTGGAGGAGAGGTTTGGACTCCTACATATAGAACCGGTTAAGAAGTGTCCAGACTTCAAGGGATCATCCTCTATTCCCTAACATTAGCCCAGAAACACCTCGTGAATAATGACAACCTGAAGTGGCAGACTAATTCCAATGGTCTGTTACTATTTGACAATCACATTTACATCCCTGAGGCACAAGACTTGTTTATGAGTTTTACAACATAGGCACAATCACATTCTATCCAGACACTTTGAAAATAATAAAACATTAGACCTTGTTACATGTGACTTCAATTGGCCTGGCATTAGGTCATTCATCAAAGACTACTGCAAATCCTGCATGACCTGTATATGGAGCAAATTGCAATGTCATAAGCCCTACAGATTCCTCAAATAGCTTCCAGTGTCAGAAAAACCCTGGAACTTGATATCCATAGACTTTACCGAACCACTCCCCATGTCTTCAGGATTCACAGCCATCCTAGTCATCCTCGATCACTTTTCCAAGCAGTCAATCTCCATTCCCATGTCCAATACCATCACTTCAGCTTAACTCACAGAACTCTTTGTACTTCACATATTCTCCAAACACAGCATTCCTTCTCACATCCTTCAGATACATGCTTGGAATTTGGTCAAGGAAGCTGCTAAGGCAGCCAAGAGGAAATGGGCCAAATTGGCCAAGTTCTGAAAGTGAGCGCAAACCTGGCCCGAACCCTGATCCTTCACTCCCTCCATGTCCGGTGAATTAATATCTTTTTTGTATATATGTCATATCTCATGGGCTCTTCACAGGGCCTCCTCCATCTCACAATCCACCATGTTACATTCCATGCCTCACTCCTCAGTACGCACCCTGATATCGTGCCTGCCTAGCAGGTCTTGCACTCTGGTCCTGCGGTGGTGGGTATTGACGGGAGGTGGAAGTGCAAGAGGTATGTTGAGTTTTTATTTGATCATGACTCTCCCTCTACTTTTGCGTTTTGTATTTTATCCCTTCTTTTACATATTCTCTGCTTTACAACCCCTTTTCTCTGCCTTTACATACAACTAACTCTTGCACTTTCTCCGCAGTATCAGCATTTGTCAGAATTTACCCTGTCGACCCCCTTCACCCACGGCACATTACACTTCACTTCGAAGCCATAGAGGATGACCCTCCACCCCCATCTCCCGCAAGCTCAAGATGTCACCATTCAGGGTTTCATGAAGGGCTGCGAGTGTTGTGATATTTAATATGTAACTTTTCCTATTTTTCTATATTTTCTGTGATTTTTCTATTACTACTACGCACGTATCTTTGATATGGGCATATGCTTGTCACTCGCATGTGACTCCTGTCACAACGTGTCATAACTGAAATCATTGTTAGTATAGTTTTCCCTTCTCACTGTTGTATAAGTAGTTTAGTTAATGTTTTCAATACATCAGTCGGTTTTAGCCCGACCCATGACCATAGTAATGGTGTGCCAGTTTAATGTGCGACGCAACTCGAGTAAATGTCGTACATCTTGTCTTTGTGTCAAGTGGGCTTCGTGCCCTTTTTATATCGAGTCATTGTTTTGATCTATATGGTCAATTTCTGTTCTAACAGCGATCCCATTCCCATTCTTGTTTATGGAGGGAGAGCACCAGCGAGAAGAGTGCCAGTGAGAAGAGTAGAGATGAAGGGTACATGCATAGGAGGCCAAAATTTAGGAAAGGCAATTCTGGTAGTATGGGAAGTGCAAGGAGCACCGCAAGGGCGAGAAGTGTAACTAGTGTGGAGAGTGTAAGCCAGGTGAGCATTCGCAAACACAAAGCACTATGCGATTCTGCCTCGTTTACACTCTCCAAGCCAACATCTGCATCTTCAGCTTGGTGCTGCAAAACCATGTTTGCGAAGCCCATCATGTGAATGGCGTCCACTGCATCACACTCTCTCCAAAAGTCTTTGTCAAGGATGGCATTGTTCTCATTCCCTAAATCCCCCAAAAATGCCATCGCTCTCTTCTAAAGTCATCAAAGGAGATAGGCCAGATGGCCATGTTATTGCTGCCCAAGTCCAAGGCAGCCTTGTTGAAGATTGTAGCGGCCACAAAGGATGGATATGAGGGAGGGCTAGGGTTTGGGAGGAAGGGACAGAAATGGAGAGGGAGCATGGGTGGGTGATGAAGACCATGGGGGGTGCAAGAGCGAAAGCAAAGAGCGATGTGGACACCTCATGTGTACATGTGGTGTGTGCGTGTTGTATGTGAACGCATATGACATCTATGTATGTGTGTTGCCATGTTGGCCAATCCTGACCCTGACTGCATTGGGGTTGCTGGTAGCCCCATCCTGCCTCCTAGGAAGCCCAGGTACACTTGCCTCTGTGTGTATGTCGTCTATACCTAAGGCAGATATGTACCTGGGTATACCTGAGGTAGGGTGATGTTTCAATTGGGGTTGCTGGTAGCCCCATCCTGCCTCCTGGGAAGTGTCAAGTACATGTACCAAGTCCCGTTTACTTGGTAGTGCCAACCAAGCAGCCATCCTATGATTCACGTCCAAGTGTCCACACCACATGCATATCAATTGGTACGCCAGTCTCAGCTCGGCACATCTACCACCCACATGCCTACTCCTCACCCCTTGGTCCATCTTACCTCTGGACTTCCTGTCCTTGTTCTATACTCGGTTACAGCCCTTGTTTTATAGTCAGGCACTTCCTATTGTCCTATCCTTGGCCATGTCCTATTATACTACCCTTTATTGTTCTATCCCTGTTTTACATTCCTTCATTCTAATTTTGCTTGTTGTAGACAATAACCACATGCTCTACATACCTTATTGTTCCACATTCCTTATTCCACATGTCGCTTCTTAACCTATATAAGTAGGACATGCATGTATATATTTCCTCATTCTGGTTATCGACTAGGCTTAGGCCCTTCTACCCTCTTCCCTTCTGTTAAGTCCTCGACTTGGGCTGGCATCACCAGCATCCTCCCAAGCACCTGTCTGTTGCAAATCGGTGGCATGCACAGCAAGTAGGGTGCAACACACAAGTACGTTGAAGCCAATCCCATTACTCTTGGCCTACAGCACTTGGCCATTGTCTGCCCAACCCCTCGGCAGTACCTAAGTCCATCAGTACCTGAAGCTTGACAGTATAACCAGAATTACACTACTTCCATGCATTACAAATATGGTTTCACCATACACCTTTTTAATAATCCTTCTATCTCCTTATTTGGAACCGGGTTCCCCAGTAACCCTTTCTAACTGTTTTGAATCAGGATCTGCTCATAGCTTCACCAGATTGTCTTACTCCCAGAAGGGTGTCCAACAAGACAGATCCACACCCCAGCATTTTTGACCCAATACCAGTATAGATTTGGAAACCATCCAGTTCAGAAGAACTTCAGTTTTTCCGGCCAACCGGGAGGCAATGCCCCCCCCTTGGCACTCTGTCTGGCATGCTTGATCAATCAGTATCAGCCCACAGACTTGTTAAGTCCGCGTGTCAGGCGCTTAGCTAGTACTTCCGAAGGGGGTTCCGGGGTTAGTGCAAAGGTCCGTAACGGGGCCGAAGACCGAGATCGGGGTCGGACGGACTACGGACAGGGACGGAGGCGCCGGAAGTTTAGGGTAGGTCACGGAATAGATCAATCCGGTCACTGAGGTGTTCGAGGTCGAAGGGACTTGGCTTCAACTTATGTGTTACGCCCTCCTCGATCGTCTGTCCCTAATTTTGGAAAGGAGGCGGGAGTTTACTGGAAATGAATCGGAAACTGGTGGGAGACTAAATCGATATTCGTACTGGTGAACAGTCCAGTCAACTGTCAGACTATATACATGTGGCTTATCCTTGTACTATTTTTGCCGGTCATAAAACAAGAAGGAAAAGGAGTACAAGGGGTCAATAGTAAGGAAGAACAAGGAGGTAAGGTACGCGATACTAGCGCGTCGGTTATCAAGATGCGGAATCCTAGGTTACGGGAATCGGAATCGGACTGGTGGTGGTTCGGACGGATGTTATGGGAACGGGAACGGAAACGGGAATGGAAGCGGGAATGGGTCCATACATCGATGGTCGGGGAGGGTTCGGAAATGGGGGTGGGTGATTGTGGGGGTTGGTGTGGGTTTGTTGGAGGCATGGGGCATAACAAGACTATTTGAAAATTTGTTCATGATTATGACCCTTTTCAAATCCTTCTCAATCTAGTACTGCTTGCTGGCAGCACAGATATGTCTACTAGATTTTCTGTCTGGACAACTTCAGTCCACCCATCCGTCTGTCATGTCACTAGATCTGTCGGTTGGCAATATTTGGGCACAACTCACTCACCCACTATAATCTGTTGATTAACAGGGTATTGGGCAGTATTATAATCCATCAAGCCACTAATATTTTTAGGTGCATCCAATGTCTTCGGTCTAGGTGGCATTTGCCACTGTTCCAAAAGCCTCACCCAGGATCCTGTTCCATCGCTGGAAGCTTTGCCCATAGCCCTAGTCAATGCAACTGCCTTGTGCACACTTGTATACCAGAACAGCTGGCAAGTTTTTGGCTGGGACCTCTCGGTCAGCGTCGTCATTCAGCATGTTTGGCCAGGGTCTCTTCCGTCCATCCCCATCTGTTCCCATTTATTCACTCCATATATGCACATCATATGCCTTTACGACCCTTCTCCAATCTGTTGGTATACATATGCACCATACCCCTGAGAGACCAATCACAATATATTCATGCTTTTATTTGAAAATGATATCAAACTGTGCGCTTTTCAATTCTCTATTTTTTGAATGTTTCTCTGTATTTTTATCCTCAATATTGAGCAAGATATTGTGTATTTACTTGTATGCTACTTATGGGTGCTTACCCATGCATAATGTGATGTGTGCGACCGGCTCCCTGGATAGGGACCAGTAGCCTGGCTCACCTTCAATAGGGTCAGGAGCCGGCTCTAGTATATGTGCGGGTGAAACATCACTCGCACATACTTCCCTCCTCAGTGGTTGACTACACTGAGGAGGTGAGTTGTATAGTATATTAATGTAGTGTCTGGGCTAATTTTCCCATTCATTTTTATTCTGTAAGATAAATAAATAGGTATATTTTTTGAATATACATCAGTGGTTGACTACACTGAGGAGATAAATAAATAGACTTCCTAAGAAATTCTCAAACCTACTGCACACTTGCTCATAATCTCATCACATTCTTCTTAGCTAGAGGCCAACACCTTTAGTAGACAATGGGATGTCTACCTAAAAGGGGGGGGGGTGGTAAAAACCTTTCAAACTGTGCAAACTCCCCTCCCGAAGACATCCCTCTCCCGAAAAAAACCCTCCATTCATCACTCTCTGTCCCATTCTTCACTCCCTCTGTTCCCTCAGTCCCACCCCTATATCATCCTGACACTCCACTCACGATCCTACAACCACTCTTACTTCTGAATACGTCCCCTCATTTCATGATCAACCTCTACTCCCTCTACAAACATTCCAATACTCCATTTCCAATATCACGAAAATCTCACATTCCTCTCAGTCCATCGATCTCCCATCAATACACCACAACCAAACCTGCCAAGCACCTCAGCACCTTCAACTTGTTCCCTTTTTTTTCCTTTATTTCTTTTACTTTTCACTCATTCTTAAAATAAAATAATAATAATAATAATAAAATAATATCTATTCTTTAATTTACTTTGACATTATCTTCTTCATCTTCCCCCTGCTCTTCCTTCCCCTCCCCATCTTGCAACATATTCCTCAACTGCTTCAGTAGTTGAGGATCCAAGAAACCCAAACCCCTCTTGAGAAGGAGCAAGATTGTGTTCTCCATCTGGCGCATCCTCTTGATAAGTTCCCTGAACATCTCCTCCATCCTCTCTGTCCTTCCCGTCTTCCTAGTCCATTTCCGTTCCAATGCCCCAGCCAGCGGTACCTCCATGGTAGCACTCCCACTTGGCTTCTGGGTACAGGCCCACTTCAGCCTCTTATTCGGAGGTTCCACCTCTGCATCAGCATCCCCACTCTCCGGTTCAGTCACTTCTGTACCCTCTTCTGGGTTCCGAACCACCGGGCAGATCTTATCCCAGGTCGACTTGTTTTCACGTTAAAAAGAAACATGTCAATAAGCAGGAATGAAAATCATAATATCACTCACCTGCGCACCTCCTCCCCATCCTCTCGTACTTGTCCCCTTGCTGGGCTTCGCCTCCATACTTCATCCTCTTTTCCGAGTCAGAACCTTTGGGACTACCGAAGGACCAGGACCCCCCACATCCATCTGTTTGGCCGATTTGGCCTGTCCATTCTCTGCCTCTTAGCCGTTTTCCACTCTATCCACGGTCGCTTGGGTGCCCACCACCAGGTTTGTGGTGGCAGTTATCTCGACCACTCCCTGTTCGAGGTTATTGGCCTCGGTGTTCATATCTTCAGGGTTTTGGTTTCTGATGTAGGGTAATGTAGTTGGCCGATGAGAAGTCTAGGAACTTCCCAGCCACCCTACAATGTCACGTTTAGGCGTCCTGAACTTTAAAATTAATTTCTGGCTTTAGGGGTTCAGCTGCTAGAGGGGGGATACTGTCAAGTACATGTACCGAGTCCCGTTTACTTGGTAGTGCCAACCAAGAAGCCATCCTATGATTCACGTCCAAGTGTCCACGCTGCATGCATATCACTTGGTACGCTGGTCTTGGCTCGGCACATCCACCACCCACATGCCTACTCCTCACCCCTCAGTCCATCTCACCTCAGGACTTCCTTCACTTGTTCTATACTTGGTCACAGCCCTTGTTTTATAGTCAGGCACTTCCTATTGTCCTATCCTTGGCCACATCCTATTATACTACCCTTTATTGTTCTATCCTTGTTTTACATTCCTTCATTCTAATTTTGCTCGTTGTGGAAAATAACCACATGCTCTGCATACTGTTTCACATTCCTTATTCCACATGTCGCTTCTTAACCTATATAAGTAGGACATGCATGTACATATTTCCTCATTCTGGTTATCGACTAGGCTTAGGCCCTTCTACCCTCTTCCATTCTGTTAAGTCCTCGACTTGGGCCGGCATCACCAGCATCCTCCTGAGCACCTGTCTGTTGCAAATCGGTGGCACACACGGCAAGTAGGGTGCAATGCATGAGTATGTTAAAGCCAATGCCACTACTCTTTGCCTGCAGGACTTGGCCATTGTCCACCCGACCCCTTGGCAGTACCGAAGTCCGTCAGTACCCGAAGCTTGACAGGAAGCCTGGGTGCACTTGCCTCTGTGTGTATGTCATCTATACCTAAGGCAGATGTGTACCTGGGTGCACCTGAGGTAGGGTGATGTTTGCAGGACCAGAGCTACAAGTGGTATCCATGTCAACACCTGGGCCCTAGAACCATAAAAGTTTTAAGGCTTACCCCATCTTTAAGGTACTCTTTAGTGAATACTCCTCTAGAGGAGCCAAAGCAAGTCTACCTCTAAGGTAAAACTTGATGGCCTTATATAAATCATCATGCCTATGTGGGTTGGGATCCTCAGAATGGCTGCTAGAAAATATAGCTTTGTTGTACTAACTTGTCAACTTTCTAGAGACAGTGGAAGAGTCAACTTTCTAGCCATACCAAGCTGATATGTTAGGTGTCGGGTACTGATAGACTTTGGTACTGCCGAGGGGTGTTGGCGAAAGGTCGGGCGGACTATGGCCAAGTTCTGCAGGCCAAGAGTAGTGGTGTTGGCTTCAACGTACTTGTGCGTTGCTCCCTACTAGCTGTGTGTGCCACTGGATTTGCAACAGACAGATACTCGGAGGGATGCTGATGATGCTGGCCCAAGTCGAGGACTTAACAGAAGAGAAGAAGGTATAAGGGCCTAAGCCTAGTCGATACCCAGAATGAGGAAATATGTACATGCATGTCCTACTTATATAGGTCAAGAAGCGACATGTGGAATAAGGAATGTGGGACAACAAGGTATGCAGAGCATGTGGTTATTGTCTACAATGAATAAAATTAGAACAAGGAATGCAAAGTGGGGATAGAACAATAAAGGATAGGATAATAGAATCATGACTCAAGACAGGACAATAAGGAGTGGCCGGGTATAAAACAATGGAGTCCTGACCAAGGATAATACAAGGACAGGAAGTCCCGAGGTGAAACAGACCGAGGAGTGTGGATGGCAGATGTACCGACCCGAGACCAGTGTACCATGTGTTATGCATACGGCATGGACACTTGGTCATGGATATAGGATGGTTTGCAATGCCAAATAGATGGGCCTTGGTATGTGTACTTGACATGATATAAGCCAGGTTAGTATGGAACTTTGCTTATATCAGTCAGGTTAGCATGGAACCTCAATTATATCATCAGCCAAATACTCAGTTCTAACAAAATGTCTACCAATGATCCTTATATTGCTCAAGGCAAACAGAAGCATTTCCCAACTGAACGTCTGACTGGCAATGCTGATCCACTTCATGTAAGAACAATACCCATTGTGGGTTGCAGGTAAAAGCAATACCCATTGAACCCATGGGTAAGAATAATACCCATTGTGGGTTGCAGGTAAAAGCAATACCCATTGAACCCATGGGTAAGAATAATACCCATTGTGGGTCATTGTTATGATAGTGAAAAAGACGTAATCGTAATATATTGTAATCTCCCAATGGCGAAGTTTATTGGCAAGGTTCGGAGTTGGGGTTGGCTTCAATGTGCTTGCATTGCACCCACTTGGATCACACGGTCCCCAAATTTCATAATAGCAAGGAAGACAGAAGTAACAGAGGATCTTAGTCAAAATCAGGATTGATTTTCTGACTGAAGACTGAACTAATAGTACAAGGCCTTTTATATTACTTTCTAATCTATTAGGAGTCGAATAGATTCCTATAATAGAATGAGAAAGCCAAGGAAACGGAAAAGCGAGAAACAGAAATACTACGTCCCAATAATGATCTCCTCCGTGACATTGTTGAGTGATGTGTCACTCAGATTCCCAATGAAGTTACCCTAAGGACGTAATAGCAGATTCGGATATAAAGGAGTGAACAGAATTGCGAACAGATGAAAAGGAAATGAAACGTAATGAAAGATATTAAACGTAAATGAGTTTGGAATGGAAAAGCGAGCATGTGGAATGTGACG
The DNA here is from genome assembly GCA_003314275.1 of Chroogomphus rutilus. Classification (NCBI taxonomy): domain Eukaryota; kingdom Fungi; phylum Basidiomycota; class Agaricomycetes; order Boletales; family Gomphidiaceae; genus Chroogomphus; species Chroogomphus rutilus. The sequence continues at coordinate 5,717 of QLPI01003375.1, read as the reverse complement.
TAAATGAGTGGAGTGATTTGACAGGAGCACGTGACGCCAAGACGGATACACGAGGTGCATATAGTCTGTGGGCTGAGGGTGTAATGTTGAATAGCGAGCGAGGGCGGAGTTGGGCTGAGTGGGCTGAAATGAATAATTGGCTTGCCGGCGTACGGTTCCTGACAGTATCCCCCCTTACGGCTGAGTCCCACGAGGCCACGGAAATGAAGTTCTAGAACGGTGGCCCCATTGGAGTTCGGAAATGCGGAAGCGTATAAGAGTAGTCATGAGGGAGTTTGGGGGGTAACCATCGTCGACATCGCCAATGGAAGGATACTACGTCAACCCTGCCTATGTCCAAAAGCTCATAGGTGCTAACCCCTCGCCAATAGCTACGTATCTCCGAGGTGACACAAATCTCCCCGTCACTGTCCCATCCCCCTCGTCGTCTACGATCATGCGCAGCCAGGCGCTTCTTGAGCAGGACCACATCGATATGCGAGAGCCCTGGATTGAAGGGGCGAACTCGAAAAGTGCGAAGGTGAGTAATGTCTGTCTCGAAATTGACTTTAGGCTGACAATGTTCTTTGCAGTACGCCCGTCTTCAGATGAGGTATGATGACGGTGACATAAACGGAGTCTTCTATCGAAACGCAAGGTTGGGTGCGGAAGATGATAGCACACCTTGGTCCCGCGGATTCGTCATTCAGAAGCCATGCAACCATTGCAAAAAACGTCGTAATACGTGTCTGAGGAAATGGGACTTGGACTTGGACTTGGGTGCGTGCGTGTGGTGTAGTGAGAGAGGAGTAGCTTGTAGCGTGAATGAGAGAGGTTGGGGTACGGGTAAGAGGAAGAATGGTAAGGGTAAGACTAGGGAGCAGAATCCCGAGGATGAGGGAAGTCCAAGGTCTGAAAAGCAAGCGAGGGAAGGTATGCCGGAAGATGAAGATGATGGTGCGGGTCCCTCGAAAAGGCCGAGGTTGGAATCCCGAGTGCATACCCCCCTTTTCTTCCCTGACTCCAATTCCTCACCGCCTCCTCCACTGCCCAACCCGCCTCAGGTGTCGTCTCCTCCACCTGACTTGGCACAGACGCCACAGATCACTGTGTCGTCGCCACCACCAGCCCCTCCACAACCTCCACCAACCCCTCCACCGCCTCCACCACCGCCCCCTGTGGTTGCCTTATCTCCCAGAGTCCCACCCTCTGCGCCGCCTTCACCTTCACCCATCATTGCCTTGACCGCTGCCATACTGGAATTGCAGCGGTCTGTTGAAGAACATCGCAAGGAGTTGCAGGAACACAAGTTCCAAGTCTCGGAGAGTCAAATGACTAATGAGCAATTGTGAGGCGAGGTTAAGGAACTGCAAGGTGAAGTGAGCAAGTTGCGGATGATGCTACAGCAACAAAAACTGCGGACTGGGTGTCTGAGCCGCCAAGGGTGCTTGGCTCTTGGGAAGGTTGGATAGGGAAGAACAGGAATCCGAGGAATGAGTTTGATGATGTGGATGGAAGTGGTAATATAGATTTGGACTACGGTGTTTAAAATGTATATTTGACTTGAAAAAATTTGAAGTTCGGAATAGAGTCGGATTGAAAAGGAATGATGAAGTGGAAACTGAGGATTTGAACAGGAAGAAGCTGAATTGCGAGTTGAAATGAATGAATTGGAACTGAGGAATTTTTGAACTTGAAGACAGAGAGAACGGAGCTGAAATGCGAGAATGATAATGAATGGAATGAGCAAGAGTGAACGGAAGAGGAATTGCGAGGTGCTTAAGGAATGGGTAATGGTCCAGGTTTATCTGGATATGACTTGTGAAAGTCTTGAATGAGTTCTGAAGCATGGTTGAGTTCTGTTGCAAGGAGCCATGAAGTTTCTTCGTCAGTGCCCTCATAACCTGCCCACCGCACTAAGTACAACAGCCTACACGCCATACGTCTATTGTCGATTTTCGAGTCCAGGATCTCGGATATCTCGAATTCGGTTTCGCCGTCGATTATGACTGGGGGTGGAGGAGGTTGAATGCGATTAGGAATGGGATTAAGAGTGGCTGGCTCAAGCATTGAAACGTGGAATACAAGGTGTACTGCGTTCATGTAGCCTGGGAGTTTCAGAGTAACAGAGTGAGTACCGGGACGTGCAATGATTTCAAATGGACCCAAAAACTTCTCAGCTAGCTTTTTTGCGGGACGGGTAGTCCTGAGAAATTTGGCTTTGATAAATGCAAGACTGCCAATGGCGAAGTCTGGAGATGGAAGTTGTTTGGCGTCAGCTGAGGATTGGTACATTTGTTGAGCATCGAGGATTTTGGTTTGAAGTTGTTGGTGCAACTTGTCCAGGTCGACAATGAAGTCTTGCGCTCGTGATGAAGCAAGGTCACGTTCAGGATGAATGGTGAGATTAGGATGATAGCCTTTTTTGGCAAAGAAAGGCGAGATGCCAGTGGTGGCACTGGGAGTGTTGTTATATGTGAACTCTGCGAGGGGTAATAGCGGGGCCCAGTTGTCTTGCTGATAGTTGCAATAGATGCGGAGGTACTGTTCTAATGTCTGATTAGTACGCTCAGTCTGGCCATTGCCTTCTGGGTGATAGCCTGAGGTGAAGTGCAACTTCATGTCAAGGGCCTTCCCAAGAGAATGCCAGAAGTGAGACACGAATTCTGAGCCTCTATCTGAAGTGACATGAGAAGGAATGCCGTGTTTGGAGAATACATGAAGTACGAAGAGTTCTGTGAGCTGAGAGGAAGTGATGGTAACGGAAGTAGGAATGAAGATAGACTGTTTGGTGAAGCGGTCGACTATGACTAGGATGGCCGTGAATCCCGAGGACGCGGGGAGCTGCTCAATGAAGTCCATGGATATCGAGTTCCAGGGTTTGTCTGGCACTGGAAGCTGTTTGAGTACTCCATATGGCTTGTGACGTTGTGATTTATTCCGCATACACGTCGTGCAGGACTTGCAGTAGTCTTTGACGAATGAGCGCATGCCGGGCCAGTTGTGGTCGCGTCTGACGAGGTCTATGGTTTTGTTAATTCCGAAGTGTCCAGAAAGAATGTGATCATGCTTATGTTGTAACACGCGTAAGCGTAAGTCTTGGATCTCGGGAACGTAGATTCGATCGTCGAATAGTAACAGACCATTGGAATTAGTCTGCCACTTCGGGTCGTCGTTATTCGCGAGGGGTTTCTGGGCTAAGGAGTCGGAGGGAAGATGATGTCTGATGTCGTTCAGGATACGCTTGGTGTCCATAAGAGTCGAGGCCCTCAGTACTGGTTCGACAAGGCTCGTGGCTCAAAGGGACATGGTCAACTGATGTTGGGAGAAGATGGGTCGAAGGTTCTGGGGATTAATGGTGGCGTAGTCGCTCATCCCCTCCTTAAGGTAGATGTCCCACCGCCTCATGAGCGAATCAGGCTTAGTGCCCAAACGACCTGGCCTGAAACGGATGACAAGATTAAACTGAGAGAGGTATTCTGACCACCTAGCTTGACGTCTAGTCAACAACTTGGTAGTGCAAAAGTACTCCAAGTTCTTATGATCGGTGATGACATTGACAGGGTTACCGGAACCTTCTAAGTAGTGATGCCACTTTTGAAAAGCTTCGAAAATTGCGAGCAGTTCTTTATCATGAACGTCGTAATTGAGTTCTGGAGAGGTGAAAGTTCGAGAATGAAATGCGACAGGATGAAGCTTGCCGTCTGGGGAGTGTTGGGAGAGTATAGCTGCTAAAGCATAATCTGACGCATCTGTCTCCACAATCAAGGGCAAATCAGGAGTCCAATGAGTTAAAATGGGGGCAGACGTGAATGCCAGTTTCAGCTTATTAAACGCATCTCTACACTCCTCACTCCAGTTCCAAGCCAGACCTTTGCGAGTGAGTCGAGTAAGGGGAGTTGTAATAGAGGAGTAGTTGAAAATGAATCTCTGATAGAAGTTCGCAAATCCGAGGAATGATTGAACGTCTTTGACTTTACGTGGCTCGGGCCATTGAGTGATGCATTTGACTTTGTCTTCCACCATTGTGAGACCCTCAGGTGAGAGGATATATCTGAGGTATTCGACGGATGTTTGGTGGAAGGAACATTTGTCTTCTCAAGCGTACAAGTTGTGTTTGCGTAATCGTTGTAGAACTTCGCGAACGTGTTCGATATGCAAGGATTCGTCGTTGGAGTAGATGAGGATGTCGTCCAAATAGACTATGGTGCAGTAGTCTAAGAGGTCGCCAAAAATGTCATTCATGAAGCACTGAAATGCAGCAGGGGCGTTAGAAAGTCCAAAAGGCATGACAAGCCACTCAAAGGATCCATAACGTGTCCTAAAGGCTGTCTTCCATTCGTCCCCTTCTGCAGTTCGAACGAGGTGATAGGCATGTCTGAGGTCGATTTTAGTGTATATACAAGCTTTCTTCGGGGAGTCTAAGAGGTCGGAAATAAGGGGAAGTGGATAACGGTCCTTCTTTGTGATTCTGTTTAGACTGCGAAAGTCTACACAGAGCCGCAGGGAGCTGTCCTTCTTGCGTACGAATAGTACTGGTGCGCCGTGTGACAAGCCTGAGGGTCGAATGAAGCCCATGTTGAGATGCTCGTCGATGAAGTCTCGTAGTGATTGGAGTTTGGATACTGAGAGGGAATAAATGGGGCCAAGAGGGGGCAAAGTGCTGTCCTCAAGGTTGATCTTGAGATGGTAGGGTCTGTGAGGAGCTAAAGAATTACCGTGTTGTTTACTAAAGACATCAGCAAAGTCGTGATAGAATTCTGGAAAATGCTGTTTAATGCTATCCAGGTTGTCTGAAGAGTCAACCGTAGTGGAGCCTTGAGCGTATTTGTCGAGATCCGCGAGGTTGAGTTGGAAGGCCTGCGAACCTTCTAGTTTGCAGGCACGAACAAACGCTTCTGCATTAACTAGGGCTATCCACAGAGCCTCCAACTTCGGAGATGGCGACAGATTGCTAGGAAGCAGGGTGCTGGACTGTGAAGCAGCGGTTGAGGCCTGAGGTGCGTTTCGAAGTCTTGAAAGTTATACTGCCCAATACCCAGTCAATCGATGGATTGTAGCAGGTGAGCCAGTTGAAGCCAAGTACTGTGATGTGTTCTTTCAACTGGGCCAAAAGGCCACTATGCCAGGTTATCTGGCATTAGTCTGTGGGCACTATTTAAACAGCAACTTGTTACATGTATTCACCAACCATTGCAATGGTATGTAACAGTCATGGGTAAAAGCAATGCCCGTTAAACCCATGGGTACCCATACCTGTACCCGCGATAACCTGCTACCCATTGCTAAGGGTATGGGTATTTGTCAAGTACAAGTACACGTACCGAGGTCCTGAACTGTCACGACCATGCATCGTGCTTTGACTTACTCGGCAGTACCGACCAACCGACCCCCATTCACATCACTCCACGGCGTACGGTTTCGGTTCGGTACACCCGGTTTATCACCCGGTTTATCACCCGGTTCATTACCCTCCTCCCCAACCCCTATTCTTTGTCAACCCTACACTCTCTTCTTTTCCCTCTCACTCATTTACCCATGGGACGTTCACTACTCCCTGCCACTCACTCACGTCCCTATTGTTTTATTCTCGGCCATTCCTCATTGTTCTATTTTCTTTCCCACATTCCCACCGCTTATTCTATTATCTTACCCTCTTATTATTCTATTCTGATTGTTGTGGATTATGCCTCCACATGGTCTTCATACCTTATTCTTTTTTCCATGTCTTATGCCAC
>QLPI01003373.1:0-11036 GCA_003314275.1 Chroogomphus rutilus | reverse complement strand
CCAAAAGGGGGTTGTATTCTCTGAGTACATTTGGAGTCTCAGTGATTTATTGTATGGTCAGAATTGGCATGTTTTAAATATCCCTCAGGTTGTATTGACATTTGATCTCAAGCCTATATATCAGCACCATGACCTATTACAGCTAATGTTGTGTTGTAGGAGATTTGTTTTTCTCAAATAAAACTGTTGTTCTCTATGAGCCCTCAGTGGGTCCCTTATATACTGTCTACAGAGGGGAATGCTAGAAGTATCTGTAAGACTCCTGCACTGCAAATCTGCGGTATTACAGCATAATTACTAATATCCGGGTATTGACTGAACTGAGTTTCTGGTATGTTCCAGTGAATTCCCAGAATATGTCAATTACTAACAGTTAAAGATTGAGTTAAAAGAGGATTATTGAAGATTTACAACTATAACAGTATTCTCTTGTTTCTTTGCATCCTTGTTGTCTTGTAATGTCAGTAATTGGGCAACCTAGAGAGAGAGACCACCTATGTCCCTCATTCCCACCCCTCATCCACTCCTTCCTCATTCATGGTCCATTAATCCCACCCCTTAATTCTCAGCCTGCCTTACCTCAGGATATCCTGTCCTTGTTTATCCTCGGCTATGACCCTATTGTTTTATAGTTGGTCACTTCCTATTGGCCTATCCTTGACCACATCCCTATCATCCTATTATATTAATCTATTCTTATTTACATTCTTTCATTCTATTCTTGATCATTGCAGACAATGCCTCCACATGCTCTGTATACCTTGTTGTTCTCCATTCCTTATTCCACATGTTGCTTCTTAACCTATATAAGTGTTATATACCATTGCAATGGTTGGTGAATATATGTAACAAGTTGCTATTTAAATAGTGCCCACAGACTAATGCCAAATAACCTGGCATAGTGGCTCTTTGGCCCAGTTGGGAGAGCACATTACTGTGGGAATTTGTTGCATTTTATAATAAGTAGTGCATGCATATAGATAGTCCCTCATTCTGGATATCAACTTGGTATAGGCCTCCTTGTCCTCTCTCCTCCCATCTGCAGTCCTCCCTTGAGCCAGCACCCTCGGCACCTTCACAGGTACCCTTTCTGTCAGAAATCAGTGGCATGTATAGAAGGTAGGGCATCATGCATGAGTACATTGAAGCCAAGCTACCCCAATCGGTCTCCTGGACTTGACCGATTCCCGATAGTATCATTGGCATTTCTGATGCCTGACATATTCGCATCTCTTTTGACTATATAAGTAGCATATCATCTTGTATGTATTGTCCATTCAGAATGTCAACTAAGTTTCGACTAAGTTTAACTCAGTCCTTCTACTCTATATCAGTATCTACAGTATCTACATTCAGTACCAACACTCTTGGTGCTCTCCCAAACACCATCTAAAATACAGTGGTAGAAGGGACAGGAGGGCATAATGCAAGAATATTAAAGCCAAGCAGATGTGATTGGACCAAGCCAAATCTGCTTGCATGTTATTGAAGGCATTATTACACTAGTGTTACACACTTAACAGTATATTCTCAACCAATCTCTTATCCTTTTCATTTAATTTCATTATGCCTCCCTGTACTAGAGCAGTGGCCTATGCTCAGACCAGCCAGCTTACTCTCACAGTTTTCTAGCAAAGAGTATGTTGTTCTTCAAACACCCTTCCCTTTCATTTAACAGTCTACTGCCCATGGAACTTCATCCTCTTAGCCCTCCCTTACAGGCCTTTCACATGGAGGAACTAGCTGACAAAGAAGTAGAATATGAGCACCAGGGCAACAACAATCAAGAAGTCAATCTGGTAATAAACTGAACTCAGTTCAATATGATCAAGCAAGAATGCTAAGTCAAATGACTCCTTCTAGAACTGGGAGAGCCTGTCAAGCCTCAGAAGTGCCAACAATGTGGGCAGGGAGCAGTCAAGTCCTGCAGGCCAAAAGTAGTAGCTCTGGCTTTAATGTACTCATGTGTTGTGCCCTACTTTCTATGCATGCCACCAATTTGGAACAGAAGGGATACTTGGAGAGTGCCAAAGGTGCCAGCCCAAGTAAAGGACTTTACAGGGGAAAAGGAAGCTAAGGGGCCTAAGGCTAGTTGATACCCAGAATGAGGGAGTATGTACATACATGTCCTACTTATATAGGCTAAGAAGTGACATGTGGAATAAGGAATGTTGGACAATAAGCTATGCAGAGCATGTGGGGGTAGTATCCACAATGAGCAAAAATAGAATGGAGGAATGTAAATGGGGATAGGACAATGAAAATAGAATAATAGGAATGTGGCCAAGGATAGGACAATAGGAAGTGCCCAACTATAAAACAATGGGTCATGGCCAAGGATAAAACAATGGTCAGATGGCCCGAGATAAGATGGGTTGAGGATTAAGGAGCAGACAGGGTGAGATTAATGGATGCTAAATGGGGCAAAATGGATGAGGGATAGGGATGAGGAATGTGGATAGTAGATGTGCCAATCCGAGACCAACTGTACAAGCCAGGGCCCTTATAGGTCCTGCTAACAATCAAGACATTTGAAACTCTATCCTTGAACTTGGTAGGACAGCCAGGTAGCCCAAATTTGAGAACCAGACCCATTTGATTAGACAATCCCAAAGAAGCTTAAGGGCTTGATTTTTCTTGGCAATATAAACTTTCAAATGTGCCCTAACACCTTTACTGACAATAGACAGTAGGTAAATTACATGCTCTCCTATCTGAAGGGCATAGCACTTGAATGTTATTGGTTAATGGAGCAGATTAGGTTTCTGTAGAAGTTTTATGTACTAGTGTTAAATCCGTGTGTCGGTGCTTAGCTAGAGGCTTCCAGAAGGGTTTCTGGAGGGTTCCGAATCATTTCCAAAGGGGGTTTGTCCTCCAGAGGCAGAGGGACTAAAGGTCACAGGTTTGGAATTGGAATCGGAATGGGACAGAAAGACAGAAGCGCCGGGGGTCTTAGGACTATTTACAGTATAGGGTGGTACAAGTGGTTCGAGGTCGCAGGGACTTGGCTTCAACTTATGTGTTGCACCCTCCTCAATCATCTGTCTCTGATTTCGGAAACTTGGAAAGTTTACCGGAACTGAATCGGAAACTATGACACAGAATTAAGTCGATATTCGTACTGCAAATAGTCCAGTTGACTGGTGATGTCAAGCGTCAGATACTGACAGACTTTGGTACTGCCGAGGGGTGTTGTCGAAAGGTCGGGCAGACTATGGCCAAGTCCTGCAGGCCAAGAGTAGTGGCGTTGGCTTCAACATACTCGTGCATTGCGCCCTACTTGCCGTGCGTGCCACTGTATTTGCAACAGACAGATACTCGGGGGGATGCTGAGGATGCCGGCCCAAGTCAAGGACTTAACAGAAGAGAAGAAGGTAGAAGGGCCTAAGCCTAGTCCATACCCAGAATGAAGAAGTATGTACATCCATGTCCTACTTATATAGGTTAAGAAGCGACATGTGGAATAAGGAATGTGGGACAACAAGGTATGCAGAGCATGTGGTTATTGTCCACAACGAGTAAAATTAGAATAAGAAATGTAAGGTGAAATAAAACAATAAAGGACAGAATAATAGGATGTGCCCTAGCACAATAGGAAATGCCCGATTGTAAAACAAGGCCATAACCGAAGATAACACAAGGGCAGGAAGTCCAGAGGTAAGGCAGACCAAGGAGTGAGGAATAGGCGTAGGAATGAGGGGTGTGACCGATATGTGCATCTGGCTGAGAACAACTCATTGAATGGTTCGTACTTGGTTACTAATGGGGTATTTTAGTCGGTACCACCGGTTATCAGATCCTCAGTACGTGTACTTGACAGGTGAATTATATACATGTATCTAGTCTTGTACTATCTTTTGCTGAGTAAAGACAAGGGGAGGAAGAGAGCACAAGGGGCAATATAGAACAAAAAAACAAGGGAGTGAGGTACGCGATGATCCTGCATGTCATTTATCAAAGGAGCGGAACCTTGGCTTTGGAGTCTTCAGAGGTTCGGAAATGTGGAACCTCGGATTAATGCATTGGAATCCGGAAGGCGGTCATTCAAGATTTGAGGAGTCGGAAAGGTCCTGGAAACGGTGCGGGTGGTTGTGGGGTTTAATGTAGGTTTATTTGGGGGCATGGGCCATAACAACTAGGTGATTTGGGATGCAGCTGGACAGATTGGAAAATAATCCACAGAATTTTCCTGTAATTTTAGTATATTTATTGATGGGGAAAATCTTGTTCTATAGCTATTCTACCCTAAGCTAAGTCCCAGGTTTTACCTCTGCTTAGGTGCTGTTCTGGCAAACCAGTCTAGGCACCGAAGCACTGGTTTATAGATTTGTGGTCACCTATTTTAGGATTGTTCAGCCACCCATTGGTTGTTCCATGCCAAGCTCTCTTCCATCTCCAGTTCCATATATATGTATTACAGCACTGTATCTATACATTCTGAGGTTATTGTCAAGAAGGTTCTATTTGTATTTCTTGGCCTGTACTTACTCATCTTCATCAACTGAGGTTCCCTTTCTGGTTTATCTGATTGCATCATTTCTTTTGCCTATTCCCCTGTCATTCAAAATATATAAGCATTATTTGAACTTCCTCCACTCCTATTTGTCTAGTGGACTGAGATCTCACAACATTTCCCATATGTATGTATTCTCTTGTCTGCAAGTGAGCCTAACTCAACTTGTCACCCTATAAACATATATTTGAAGTTATGGTCACTTGTACTGCTCGGTAGCTATATTTATTATAATGATCTTTTCCTTTAAGTTTCTCTGCTGTTCTCCTAGGAATTCCTTTCAAACTCTTATACATTGTATATAATAGAAAAAAAAAACAGAAATGAACTGGAAAAGATAAAAGAACTACTGTGATGATTATATATTTAAAGGAAGTATTGTATAATGTATAATTCTTCAACACTTTCTTCTTGGCTGCCTCCTTCTCCTCTGCTGCTTTCTTTACAGCCATGGCTTCTTCTCCCTGGTTCCCTTTTTCCTCAGCTGCTAAATCCTCCCTCTTGGTGGTGGTCATACATTTCTTCCCATCCTTGTACTCTTTCTTCTTGCATGCATTCATGCATTCTTGGTTGCACACCTCAATCACACCACCGTGCACATTGGCATTGTGATTGGAGCCCATTCACGTTGAGACATCCCTGTTCAACATGCAGCCCTGGCAGTTGGGGGTCGCAAGCCATAGACACATGACAAGTCTCTGACAAGTGGGTCACAGTGCCTTGTTTACTTCCACAATGTCCCCTCCAATTAAGAGAGGGCTGTACAGGGTGTCTACAAGGGGTGGAACAAACTTGAAGCGGGCAGGCATTGCCAGGGGATTAGGCTTGTCGCAGATAAGTGAATTAGAAGGTGGGCTCTCTAGGAGCAAATGCATGTCTCCTGGGATGTGTAAGGTTGTCACCATTGGCCTAAGGTGGGTTGGAAGGCTGATGCAGCGATGGTGGAAGGGGGTATAGTCAGCGAGCGCATCATGTAGCATGTCACACATGTCAGCGCTGTTGCTGATGGGTCCAAGGTGCAGAGTCTGCGATATATGGCAAGGACGGAGAACTGGGATGCTTACTCAGTCAAGCACTGGTCAGTTTGTTGTTCATGTCATCTGTATGGTAGCTGCTGTAGATTTCTGCAGGGGACTTCTGGCCAAGGAGGGAGTCACGGCGTGAGGAGTCGTGCTATGGTAGAGAATTGGATGAGAAGAAGCACAAAGGTGGTTGGGTTTGAGAACACGGGTGTAAGGTGGGTTATATAGGTCATAAAGTAGCATAGGGGGGGTTGTTTGGATTGTAGGTACACTGGGTAGTTGGAATAGAAGAATATAAGTTTTTAGAAAGTGTTGGGGGGTGTTGGGGGTTTATAGCATCACATTGGCCTTCAGAGGGTGGTGCGCTCTACCGACTATGCAGCGGTTTACAGTGTCACCCGAAGCGGTCCACTAAGGCTCCGTTTCCTCTGTCATTCCTGTGCTAGCTGTCAGGGGACAACCCTCTCTGAGTCCTGATGACAAGTCCGAGGTCCTATCTTGGACTCCACCTAAACTCCGAGGATGAGAGACCAAAGTCCGAAAGACCACTGATGTCAGAGGACAATCCCTTCCAAGTCCTGATCCAAGTCCAAACCCCTATCTCGGACTCTTCCCAACTCCAAGGCCCTATCTCGGACTCCCCCCAACTCCAAGGCCAGGAGACCCAGGTCCAAAGCAGGAGATAGGAATGATCTTAGCATGATGACTGGAACCGGGAATAGGCACCTGTGTTGATTTATAAGCTAGTGCACAGACCACTTACATAAAGGGTATACAAGAGGTTCACCAGCAGTGGAGATCCTTAGAATTTCCTCTTCGGATTTCCCCTGCTTAGGTGAGAGCCCTACATGTACTTAGGTAGTAGCTATAATTGAACTTCAGATTTCCCCTGCTTAGATCTGAGAAGCCTGTGGGTAGGCTCTGGGTTCAAGTCCCATAGTCAGGCCTAGGAGGACGTCCAGGGCTGGGTGGTGTCCTGCTGGTTCCAGCCTCTGGCAGTCGAGATCAGTTCTGAAGGAGGGTTGCCCTTACACTAGCACTGTTCCCTCTAGTAGGTACAAGTGCGCTTTCAGGAACAGGACAGATTCGTCTGGAGTGTGAGGAGGGAGGGTGTCAGCCGTTATAATCTCTCCATGAGGATATCACTCACTGGGTCAAAGTGCGTGGCTGGCCCCTCAGTCCTTATTGGGTGAGACTTTCCTGCTATAAGGGCAACCCTTCAGCATTGACTGGAGGTATCTCACAGAAGAGCTAAGCAGGGGGAATCCGAAGAGGAAAGTCTAAGGATCCTGCTGCTGGTGAACCTCTTTTATACCCTTTATGTAAGTGGTCTGTGCACTAGCTTATAAATCAACACAGGTGCTTATTCCAGGTTCCAGTCATTATGTTAAGATCATTTCTATCTCCCGCTTGGTGGTCCCTCGGACCTGGGTCTCCTAGGCTCGGAGTTGGGGGGAGTCCGAGATAGGGCCTCGGAGTTGAGAGGAGTCCAAGATAGGGCTTCGGACTTGGATCAGGACTCGGAGGGGGTCGTCCTCTGACATTGGTGGTCTTTCGGACTCTGGTCTCTCATCCTTGGAGTTTAGGTGGAGTCTGAGATAGGACCTCGGACTTGTCATCAGGACTCGGAGAGGGTCATCCCCTGACAAACGCAAAGAGACCTGACCCAGTGATCCATGTGGGTTGGCATAACCCATGCATTTCCCTATGTGTGTGCATATGACATGGTCATGTGTATGTGTACACATGGGGCATGCGCATGTTGTGCATGTGCACATGGGCAAGTCATATGTATGTGCATGCAAATGTACATAGTTGACATGGCAGGTTGGGTCCAGGTGATAGGTGCTCTTGGCTTGACCCACACCTAAACCCAAGGACACCTGATCTGGTGACCCATATGGGTTGGCCTAACCTGTACTATTCTCTAATAGTAAGGAATGCAAGGACAGTAAATAGTGATGGTTGCAAAAAGCCTTCCAGACTACCTCTCCCTTGAAAAGGTAGCCACTAGGGCACCTTGCCTATGGTGAAGCCTCCTTTCTATTCCTTCTGCCTAGCTGTGCTCAGGCAGAGCACAGCTAGCAACAGCTGGCTATAGCTAATATCTTTGTGTTCTATGACTAATGCAAACTATATTCAGCTTTTTTCCATAATTCATTCTGCCATGAAATGTATGGTTTTGAAAACCTTGAGTAACACACATTCCCTAATCAAGGTAAAATATCATTGTTAAAATTTGTCCTACAAGAAAAGATTCTAGTTAATTTTTTGAGAGTTCACTGCTCTATATTGCCTGTTGATCACTATTAGCTGTTCCAATTGTTGTTTCTAGGGTTTGATCCTGAGAAATGATTTGATTTTCCTATGATTGTCACACAGTTTTGTCACCAATCTCTTTGACCATAAATTTACGAGGAAATTCAACCAGCATCTTAGGGTTTCATCATGATGTTTCACACGGACAAACTATCCTACCACCCCAGTGTTGTACTCTTTTGTCCTTACTGGAGTACCAACATTCAGTTGAGGACTTAGTGGACACTGCCTCACAAGAGATACTTAATTGAATTTGAAAAATTGGTACCAACATTTCATCATTGCCACAGCCATGGATCTATCGTGTCTGTCATACATGTTGGGTGCAAACTTGCATCTCACCCCTGAGAGACCAATCTCAATATATTGTAATATTATATCGATTTCAGTATCATTCTGTGCACTTTTAAATTCTCGATTTTTCTCTCATTTATTTGTATTTTTACCCTCAATATTGAGGGAGTTATTCATTTTTTACTATGTACACTACTTACGGGTGCTTGTCCACGCACGACGCGACTAGCATGGCCGGCTCCCTGGATTGGGACCAGCAGCCTGGCTCAAACCTTCGATAGGGTCAAGGGCCGGTTGCAGGGTATATGCGGGTGAAACACAACCCGCACATGCCTCCCTCCTCAGTTGTTGACTACACTGAGGAGGTGAGTTATATAATATATTGTACAAGCCTTTAAGGCTAATTTCCTTATTCTTTTTGTAAGATAAAATAAAATAGGTATATTTTCCGAATATACAAGAAGTTGTTGACTACACTGAGGAGATAAAATAAAATAGATTGCCTATAAATTCTTCAAACCTACTGCAATTTGCTCATAATCCCATCAATACATCGCTTTGGTATCAATCTAATTCAAGCTTTTCACCCTTATCCTGTCTCTCATGGAACAAAGATCCTTGGTAGGCACTATGTTTCTCTATGAGTCCTAAGTAACATGAATGGTAAGCACCCTGGCGGAGGCTGCTAAAGACTGACACCACGTCATTGTCAGGGGACGACCATCTCTGAAACCTGATTCAAGTCCAAAGTCCTATTTCAAACTCTGACCAACTCTGAGGCTAAAATGCCCAAGTCCAAAAGGACCACCAAGCAGAGACAGGAATGATCTTAAGCATGGTGAATAGAACCCAGAATAAACACCCAAGCCTTGGACTTAGTACCAGGAAGTTGGCTTTACAAACTCCGATGTATTGATTTGTAAGCTAGTGCATGGGCCACTTACATAAAGGGTGTAAAAGGGGGTCACCACTGGTGGGATCCTTTGACTTTCCTCCTTGGATTCCCCCTGCTTAGGTGAGGACCCCACATGTATTTAGGTAGTAGTAATTAAAAACCTTTGGATTCCCCCTGCTTAGCTTGCCTCCGAAACACCTCCTAGAGGCTGCAAGAGGGTTGCCCTTACAGTCATTGTCAGAGGATGACCTTCTCCAAAAGCTAATTCAAGTCTGAAGTCTTATTTCAAACTCCGACCAACTCTGCAGCATGATATATGTCCGAGGTCCTATTTCGAACTCCGACCAACTCCGAGGCTAAATGCCCAAGTCTGAGAGAACCACTGAGCAGAGACAGGAATGATCTTAAGTATGGTGAATAGAACCCTGAATAAACGCCCAAGCCTTGGACTTAGTACCAGGAAGTTGACTTTACAAACTCCAATGTATTGATTTGTAATCTAGTGCATGGACCACTTACATAAGAGTATAAAAGGGGTTCACCAGCGGTGGGATCCTTAGACTTTCCTCTTTGGATTCCCCCTGCTTAGGTAAGGACCCCATATGTAATTAGATAGTAGTTATAATTAAAACCTTTGGATTCCCCCTGCTTAGCTTGCCTCTGAGACACCTCCAAGAGGCTGCAAGAGGGTTGCCCTTACAGCAGGAAAGTCTCTCCAATAAGGACCAGGAGCTGCATTGCAACACAGTCATAGGTGGTTTCAGACTCAACAGAAGCGATTCAGAGAGTACCAACTCCTGCACGTACCTGACACCGGACTCCCCTCCTCTATAGTCAGAGCCACAGATATCCCCACTAGTCTCACCTCCAGCATGGACTCTGAGGAATGATTGCAGAGGTTAGAGCAAGAACTGGTAGAAAACCAAATGGCAAATGCCACAATAAACGAAGCCCTTAGGGCAATCATGGCCAAACTAAATAACCCTATGCATCAGGGGTTAAACTCTGAAAATTTAGAGGATGACCCAACTCCAAGTGCACATTTTTTGGATGCTTGGAGTACTACCACCTTTGTTTTGGAACCTGGACAAGACCTTGGTGTTAAAGATATAACACTTCAGTCAAGCACTGTGTGAAGTGAAGCGAGACGAAGAAGAGTTTCAAACCCTGCTGCAGCGCAACTCTGGAGATAATTTAATATTTATACCTTGGTCACAATCTGTGTAATAACTCTAGCAAGCTAATACTACGAGAAGGTGATGCGTTTGTTAGCAGCAATGAATGAGACTATCAAAGTCTGTAGGTTCAGGACACTTAGGGGTCCAGAGATATTCCAATGAAAGGGAATGCGCTTAGAGGAAAGAGGAATTAAGTGGACTGAACGGATTACCCAGTCAATGCACTCTAAAATGAGGGTGAGGCCGAGACAGAAATTACAGTGAAGTAATCTCAAGAGACAAAAGAGTCTTTAATCAGAAACTGATTAGAAACCCTCAGAGGTAGAGATGAAATTGAACTGGACTATCAACAGAACAATCTCACTCTGTAGAATCAGTTTTACTAAGCAGGACTATCAACTACTTATGCTGAATCTAATACTAATACCGGACTATCAACGATACTAATATATGAGAAAGATAATACTAATACTGGACTATCAACAGTACTAATACTATTATGTAAACCTAGGAGCTGGACTATCAACAGCTGACTAAGAGTACTCACAATGTCACACTGACAAGTGGAAAGGAGATGATTGATTTGATTGCTTCAAAGGAGGGCAGGAAGGCCTCCTTTTATACTGATTTACAGGACGATTAGTAAGCTAAAGTATCTCCTAACTATTTATAGTGCAAGCCAATAGGATCACAGTTCCTAGGAGTGAGTCATGTCAAAGAATCACATGTACCTTGTCTCAGAATTCAGAGTGCATCCTGATCTCTAGTTTACACCCTTAAAACCATCCTTGTCCAATCAGAATCCAGTGACTCAT
>QLPI01003372.1:0-10446 GCA_003314275.1 Chroogomphus rutilus | reverse complement strand
CTGATGCTCCAGAAGATGAAGACTGCAAAAGAGGCATGGGATGCATTAGTCACTGAGATGACGAGGAAGCCCAAGATGGTTGTCGTAACTCTTCAGCGCCAGCTCCGGAACATCAAATGTGCCGAGGGCGATGATCTGAGGGACCATCTAGATAAAGCCCAAGACCTCTACGCAAGGCTCAATGAAATGGGGGCCACCATCTCTGAGACAGAGTTTATCGACATCATTCTTGCCTCATTGCCACCTTCTTATGAAGCCGTTATGAATTCCCTCACAACTTCTCTTGAGGAAATGGGTGTACCTTTAGACCATGCTAACATTATCAGGGTCTTGAAGGCACAATATGACAGACGTAAAACACTGTCAATTTCCCAAGAAGAACAAGTTTTTGTGGGGACATCAGCTAAACCGGCATCTACGAAGCAAGTGCAAACCTGTTCCAATTGTAAGAAGAAGGGCCACTCAATTGAAACCTGTTGGGCAAAAGGGGGTGGAAAAGAAGGCCAAGGGCCGAGACAGAAGAAATGGGCCAAATTTAAATTTAAAAGCAGAAAAGGGAAGGCTAAGGCTAACACGGCAGAAGACATGGCTACCTCAGAATCCGACGAGGGCGACCACGAATCTGCCGCGTTTAACAATTTTGATTCAGCAGCCCTGATGAACGATACACCGGAATCTGTCATTATATTGGATACCGGCGCAAGTTCTCATATGACACCGCACCGGGATTTCCTTAACGATTACCGTGCGTTCCCTGAACCACGCAAGATCCATGCCGCCGATAAGGGTATTTTTGAAGCCCTCGGATCCGGCAGATTGATCTTGCGCACAGTTTCTAACGGGAAAAGGGCCGAGATTATACTGAACGATACGCTTTACGCGCCATCGATAGCCTTCACACTCATCTCAATCGGCCGCTGTGATAATGCGGGTTACCGAACGGAATTCGCGCATCAAAAATGCGTGATTAAAAATGCGATCGGCAAAACTCTAATGCAAGCCCCTAAAATTCGCGGCCTATACCGCTTAAACGATGACTCAAGAGCGCCTTCTATTCATTTATGTTTATCAGTGATTGATATACATAAAAAGCTCGGACATATCTCGCTGAAGTCTTTGAGACATTTACTCAATCACGGGATGGTATCAGGCTTAAATTCATCTATGGTCGGTGACAAGATCTCCTGCGATGCGTGCGTCAAATCTAAAATGACGCGCAAACCTCTTCCTCAAGAATCAAGCGAAAGATCTACTCAATTCGGTGATAAGATCTATACCGATGTGTGGGGGCCTGCTAGGCACCCAACGATCGATAAAAAGATCTATTACATTTCATTTACTGACGATCACTCAAGGGAATCAGTGCTTTACCTAATGAATTCAAAAGATCAGGCACTGCAGAAATACAAGTTTTATGAAGCCATGCTCCTTCGCCAACGGAACGCCCATATTAAAATATTGGTATCCGATAGAGGGGGTGAATACACGAGTAACGAATTCGAATCTTATTTGGCCAAGCAAGGCACGCACCACAAATTAACAGTACATGATACACCGGAGTCAAACGGCGTAGCTGAAAGGCTTAATCGCACTCTAGTGGAACGTACGCGTGCTATGCTAATTGAATCAAATCTCCCCAAATATTTATGGGGGTACGCTATTCAACACGCCAATTACCTTAAAAATCGAACCTATACTCGGGCTTTACCAGATAAAACCCCTTATGAAATCGTACATAACCATAAGCCGGACTTTCGCGATCTACATACTTGGGGGGAGGACGTTTATGTAAAGATAAAACAAGGAGATAAATTAATGCCGAAGGCCAAGAATGCCAAATGGATTGGTCACTCAACCCATAGTAACGGCCATTTAATATACTGGCCAGACTCTGGGAAAATTACAACTGAACGCGATGTTCTATTCAATGACAAACCGCGAGAGACCGTTCCTATAGTACCTACCGATGAGTCACCGAAGTTACTCCCTACCACACGGCTTAAACATGTTCCGCCGCCGCAATTAAGCGTACCAGCGCCTATTCCGCCCATTTCGCCTATAGAAACAGGCGATGACGAAGAAAAAAAGATCCAAGATACTGGTCTTGAAGATCTCCAACCCGGTCAGATGGCTACGAGCGGCCTGCGTGAAACTGAGCCGCCAAGAAGGAGCGAACGCATCCGGCTTCGACGGGAACAGCCGAGTACCGGATTAATTACAAGATCGCGACCCAAGGCTGACGCTGGCGCGCATATTAGTATACTAGCAGAGGAGATAGATCCGGACGATCGCGAATTCCGTATTAATGAATCTGCAATCAGCGCATCATCACCAAATGATGAATTCACAAATGAAAGGTTCAATCTACCGACGAGTGCAGACGAAGCCCTAAACAACCCTATATGGAAAAAATCTATGAACGAAGAATATAATGCATTAATTGAGAAACAAACATGGGATCTCATTATGCCACCACCGGGCGTCAATATAGTAGGTAGCCGATGGACATTCGTTCAAAAGAGAGATCCACAGGGCAAAATCTACAAAGCAAAATCACGCGTTGTAGCTCAGGGATTCACACAGAGCTTTGGCATTGATTACGATGAAACCTATGCTCCAGTCGTTCGTCTATCATCCTTACGCACAATATGCGCGATCGCAGCCAGGAACGACTGGCCTATCCATCAAATGGATGTAGACAACGCATATATTAATGCACCGCTTAAAGAACCTATCTATATGAAACAGCCACGCGGATATGAATGCGGAACTCAAGACCATGTGCTTAAATTAAAGAGAGCCATGTACGGACTCAAGCAATCCGGACGCGAATGGTATATTTGCTTATCTAATGCATTACAAGACCTGGGATTTTCAATATCGGCCTCGGACGCCGCCGTATTCTATAGACGCAGACATGAAGATCACGCGGTCATAGCTGCAGCAGTCGATGACCTTACAATTACGGCATCAAATATGGCTATTGTAGATAAGATCAAACACGATATCGCTAAGATCTTCAAGATGAAAGACCTTGGAGAGATCCATTGGTTACTCAATATGAAAATCGAACGCGATCGGAAACTACGCACAATCACTTTTTCCCAACCGGCATACATCGATAAAATAGTTAACCGGTTTAATCTACAAAATGCCAAGACACACCAAACGCCTACAGATCCTAATGTCAGATTATCCAAAGACCAATGCCCGACGACCGATAGTGAAAAAGATGAGATGAACAAAATTCCATACAGACAAGCGATCGGCTCGCTCATGTGGGCAGCTGTTGCAACGCGTCCTGATATTTCATTTGCCGTATCATTGCTCTCACAGTTCCTTGATAACCCCGGCCAAATGCATTGGGAAGCGGCTAAGAGAGTATTTAAATATCTCAATGGAACTAAAGATTATAAACTAGTTCTGGGTACAAGCCGCGAAGGACTCGTCGGATACGCCGACGCGGACTGGGCATCTCAAGATCATCGTCACTCGATCTCTGCATACATTTTCCAAATCGACAGCGGGCCAGTCTCTTGGAGCTGCCAGAAGCAATCTATAATAGCGCTGTCCTCGACGGAAGCCGAATTCATTGCGCTTACCCATGCAACAAAAGAGGCACTTTGGATCCGTCACTTAATTACAGAAATTTTTCAATCCATCCAATTTCCGATCAAGATCTATTGCGACAATCAATCAGCGATCGCCATCACACACGGTAATCAACAACATGCGCGCACTAAACATTTCGACATCCGACTTTACTTCATTCGTGACTCACTCAAAAAAGAAGACATCACCATTCAGTACTTACCGACCGATCGTATGTTAGCGGACATCCTTACCAAAGGCTTACCCGGTCCGAAAGTGAAGGAGATCACCGGAAAACTCAATTTACATTAGGCTTGAGGGGGCGTGTTGGGATTACTCCAACAAATCAAGCCTAACATAAAACAATAACATCGGTTTTCCTCATTTCTTTGATGGGGAATTATCGGTACATTTTTCTTTTATGTCTCTTTAATTTTCTTTTCATATTTCCGCGACTAAAAATCCTGTATTCTTGTATTTCTAACGACGCAAACGTCGTATTTTGATTCCGCCCGGAAGTTGCCGGTGCGGTCAACGTTCGTTCTATTTCACTCCCGGTCAGATATGACATCACCGGGAGTATTGTATATGCTCGTGTTTGTCGCGCAGAGTGTTTCTTTTTCTCCTCAGTGCTTGACCACACTGAGGAGGTGAGCAAATATAATTGTAAAATAAATCTTGTGTCTAACAACTTGTAGTTTATTTAATTTAGGTAGTTTCTTTCAAATGATACAGTGCTTGACCACACTGAGGAGTTTATTTAATTTAGCCTGTGTGTCCTTGTGCACCTACTCAAGTTGCATTGATATATTAGTGCTCATTTCCCTACAGAACATCCGCTGTACAAACAGACTTGCGCACTCAGTCAATAAGCGAGGAGGAGCTGCTCACCGTGTACCTTCCGAATTAATGTAATTATATCCTAGAGTCTCCCGATGATTGTCACAAACGCGATCAAAATGTCTTGACCCACATGTTGACACCATACTTGAATGGAACATAGGAGTGTAAACTGGAGGACTCGAGGTGTTAGCTACAAGTACGTGAGACCCCGATGATGGGGGAGTGGGAGGAGAGTTTCTCTTGCTCGTCAATAAGTTCAGGAACGCTTTTTCTCTCTGCCTCTCTGCAGTTTACACTTGATTCTCAGATTTAATGCATTTCCAGTTGTTTTTGGCGTGACGACACCCCTTTACAATTCGCAGAATAAACACACACATGAGGTTATAAACGGAGAAATCACCCAAAAGGCGAAATATCGGGTACAGAATGCGCATCCAATGGGGGTGATTGAACTCAAATTTTTTTTAAATCAAGTTTCGGTTCCACCTAAGTTCATGCGGTGCAGATTCTGTCTTGAAATCTTGACGAGGCGGGATCGGTTGTTAACATTGACATAAGTCGGCAAAGTAGTTTGCCATAAGCAGTTACAGTTACAGTTGCAATTCTAATTTCAGAATAAGCAGAAGAAACAGAAGCTGAATTGATGGTGGTTGCAAGGTTGGAAACGACAAGTTCACAAGTCAAGTTGGAAGGTTGCTGTTGAGGGGGAAAGAATGTTCCGCATGTGTTTATGTTTGACGTTCCGTGACTTGGGACCTGACATTGAACTAGGTGATGACTCGAGTGGGGATTGAATCTGACGTAGATGTTCAAAGCACATTGGTTGTATGTGCTTGATATTTGAGGTGTACATTGAAAACGGTTCATTCGGATCGTCCTAGGCACGAGCGCAACACTTGAAAAAGACACAAGAAAATGCAACTGTGCGGATACACCCCCAGGGCCTGGGCGGGGAGCTGGAAAGCTGGAGGGTGTAGCAGCCTTTTTCGTGACTACGTTCAAAAAACCAGATACAAGCATTGTATCAATTGGAACCAAAGAAATTCCAAGTAAATGGGCGAAGTGCGGCGACATTAAAAGAAACCAAGAAGACCAAAAAAAATAAGATAAAAAGTAAAATAAAAAACACCCCGAACGACACACTTTGTTTTCGTTTATCCATACATATGCGAAAAAGCAACTGAGAGAAGACAGTGGAGGAAAACAAGGCAAAAAACTTTAAGGGACTGAAAGACCACCGCAGTCACCTCGACGTTCAGGGAACGAGGGCGAGGGAGACTGATGTGCTGGACTGAGTTTTACATCAGAGGGGCGACTCGCAGAGCAGCCATGATATCATCGATCAGTCAATATTGAGGCCACTCCGGGTGGTCCTCTCGGGGAGGACCTCGGGCTTATCCAAAAGGATAAGGTTTTTGGGGGCCAGGTCGTCTTCAACCCACCCCTTCCAACCTTTGCGAAGGGCTACGCTCTTGCGCACGCCTTTCTTCCTGGCTGGCGGCTGCAGCTCCTTGGGGAAGTATGAGCAGAGGAATGGGCAGGTAGAGAGGACAGCACATACCACTACCACGTTGACGGCAGGAAGGAGAGGAGGGCACTGCTGAAAGACGGAAACAGTGGGTTTTCTGGCGAAAACGGTTTAGTGACACCATGAGAGAGAGATCAGACAGACTCACTCTTCGGAGGGGTGAGTGACTTTGGGAAGCTCAGGCGTCTCGGACACGGACGGGAGGGAGCAAGAGGGGGCGAGGTTCGGGGAAGTAGAATTGAAGTGGCGCGAGTGATCGTCGCGCCCGGGGGCGTCCGAGAGGCGAGGCTTTTTGTTGGGCGGAGTCTTGGCGGTGGGGGAGGAAGGGTGTGTACTATCGTGGGGTATGCGAGAGGAACGCTTGCGTTTGATCGTCGGCGCGTCGGACGCATTCGAGGGCCGGGCCTCCCAAAAGCCGGAGGCATTGGGACGGACGGTGAGTGGGTCTACCGGCCCGTTTTCTGAGCGTGTGTGCATCGAGGAAGGGGTCGGCAGACAGCGGGACTCGCTGGACTTGCCATCGGACATGACGGTGTCCTCCTTCTCCTTGTCCCCGAGAAGGGCTTTCTTCGTTCCCTTGGTGTTGCCAGAGGACATGGGCGTGTCTCTCGCGCGAATAAGGCGCAGGAGCTTGCGCGGCTTTTTCGCCGCGGACAGCCTGCCGTTCTTCGTACCGGGGCGACGGGCGTCGGGAGCGGCGATGGCGTCGACGTTGGAGGGAAAGGGAGGAGCGGGGACGGGAGTGGAGCCACTTATGCTCGGGTCGCACCCACCCATGTCGTATGCCGGGGCGAAGATGGGAACTGGGTCGAAGGAGCCAGCCATGATATTCGTGGCAGTGCGGCGTCTTCGCTGGCGAGGAACACCAGCATGGAGGGCAGGTCTACCAGTGAGGAGAGTAGCAACGTATGACATTGGTCGTGTTGATGGGTTTTCCCGGTCAGTGGATGGCGGTGTGTGGTGGAAGAACTGGGGCAACCTTGGCGCGAGGCCGCTGCCTTATAAGCGGACCCTGGGCGGCTAAACAAGTACAAACAGGACCCTGTTCGCAGGGGCTCCCACGCTCACAAACCTCAGATATCAACTCTAATGCTGGTAGTTAACGTTTTGTGACGGATACAAACCCTTATTCCCCTGATCGTATTGATTTATCCCCCACACATGCTGCTAAACCTGATTGCCGAGCTGGGCACCATCCTTCCAGGGGTTTCCACGCCGTTCCACCAATCTCCCGAAGTCTGGAAACCTGAGTTTGAGTGACAGTCCCAACACCCAGACAAATAACTGGCATCTAAGTTCTCACTTTGAACCAATCACATCGGCGGATCTAGGATTCTGCATTATAGACGCTCTCCCTCCGCTCATGGTGCCAGTTGTAACGGCCTTGGAAGCGTTATCTCCTTTCCCATACAATATTTCACACTACTGATAGGCTCACGCTATCCGTGTCCCCATAGTAATATTATCAGCCCACAGCCTTCATTGGAACCACTATACCTTTTAACCCCGAGTTCTGGTGTGGACGCTGCCGAACGTCTCATCACTGCTACCATCACTTTCCCTACCAACCAAGTCAAGTACCTCGACGGCGCTCACAGCTTCGCCCAACTAAGACCTGCACTCCTCCGTGACACACCTCTCCTATATGCCTATGTTTGTCCAAAGCACGGTGAATCCCGCGTTGGTGAAATGGCATTACCCCTATGAATTGATGGCATTTATCGTCATGAATTGATGGCACTTCTCTCTCTGGGACTCCGTGTTCTTGTTTTTCTCAGGCTAGCTATCCCTCCAGAATCTTGGGCATCGTTAGGGAACTCAGTACCAGGGAGACTCGAGTGCACACACCACTCCTGGCCTAGGTTCATGCAGCATTAAACTTGTACTCTTGTGCTTGAACCTCGAGCCTCGGATCTTCCTCTGTCTCCGCACCATCCGCGCTGCAATCTATCCCCAAATCAAGAACAAGATCTAGGACACCATGGAAACATGTTCCATGCACAAGTTTTGCACAAGACTTGTAAACCTTTACCTACCGCCAGAGCCTGAAAATGGCGCCGGAAGCTCCCTACCCTCTTCTCATTGCCATTGCCTACGCTCATGGACACAGGTGCCACGTGCGAGTGTTATTTTATTTTATTTTACTTCAATCATTTTATTATTCTTTAGTTTTTGGATTTCTTGGCCCTCACAGTAACGCAACCAGTCCCCCGACCTGGTTTCGTGAGAGTGTCCATGCAGATAGCTGGTGGAGCTTGCCCCTGAATGGGAACCCCCAGGCTCACTTCCTACACAGTGTATGCTAGTCTCTAGGTTCTCAATCCGCACAACCTCTACTCTTACAAAATTCGAATCTTTAGGGTACAGCGCCGCTGTCACAGGAACGCGACGACTCCTTGAACATGACCCGTTGAGTGTCTTCGCAGATAGCTGGTATAGCATGCGCATGGACGAGTCCCCCATGCTCAAGTCAATTCCCACACTCTGGGCAAGTAGCTCCTGGAGTTGCACGACTGCCCCCAGAATTCTAGTCTTTAGGATACATCGTCTCCGTAAGACGGCCCGCGGCTGTCACGGGTACGCGACGAGTCCTCCGACATGACCTGGAGAGAGTGTCGGCGCAGATAGCTGGTCCAAATTCCCACAATCACATACTCAGTTTAAAGATATGCTGGCAAGAAAATGAGCACTCGAGGTTAATCGCGTAGATGTTGCACGGAATTTTTAAGATATCTGAAGTGAATCCTAAAGAGCTATTCGGAAAGACAAACTCATGGCTCCGCACTACTCGTTTGACATTTTCCCCCGCACATGAAATTGATGAATGTTCATACTATGTGTACTGCTGGGGGGCCATAACGGGTCTCTGCCTTTCATCCTACGTATTGCTCAGAATCTAAGGATTTTTCTGAGCTGACTAGTCAATTGCTCATGCGAAGACTTATTATTCTTGTCATGGCCTCTTCTGAATTAAAGTAACGGGGCATAGCACTTGTCTTATCGTCTTTTAGATATCAACCCGGTAGATAAAAGATAAATGCTGGAAATCACTTTGGATATTGAGGATAACATAAAGAAAGAACATGAACAAATTCAAAAAAGGATGAAATACCGTTATTATCCCGTCTCGCAATTGTCCCCTTATGATTCATATTGTGTGAATGACCAGCTGTAACATCCGGCATGAACATGAAGTATGGTAAAATCAACCCAACATGCGACAAATTCAAGATTTAAGCCTGGACTACCGAGATGCAGAGAGGAAAAGCGATCATCAATCTAATCAAGTGGAGAAACTTCAAGTCCCACATATTTTTCAACTAACTGCTGTAGTACGCTGGACAGGCTGCTGAGTCGTTAAGTGGGAATGTGGCTGATGGGAGCACATTACTGATTTCATACTGGTGTGAGGTTGTTTTACAGAGGAATAGGGAAATCAATGAAACTGATATGAAGGAGTTAAGTACATCATCTGTGGAGCATGTGTGGACACAGGTGGAGAACATGTGCAAGTGTTTGTATATGCGTATATAGCTATAGACCCAGTATTGACATATTTTTACGGCGTCGATGGGGTTTGTTGCAAAATAATGCATGTATTTTTCATCGGGGATTCGTCGTAGATATCTTGGAGTGTACTGGGCATTTAATATCTTGAATGATTTTTTTACCTCAATATATCAATTTCCTTTTAGTACATCTTACTGAGGGGTAGGTGTGAAATTGAGAGGATGGCTCAAAACCGATTTGGTGTCGTCAGGGTAGAATGTTTTCAGCACCCTAGACTTCGATGTGAGGAACGAGTGCGACGAGCGTGGCTTAGGAAGAGGGTAATCATGCAGGAAGCTGTTAGAGAGCTGGAGGGGGGAGAAACATTGTCACTGAGTGTCAGAGTCGACACACATTCCATAGTGAACAAGCTAAAAAACAAATGGCATAGGTATTTTGGATTGGATTTATGGAAGCTCGCTGTTGTACCTAGACGAGATAACGCAGGTTGGTGCAGCGTCTGCGAGTGTAATCACGCAACGGTTGATGTTGGTACCGATAGTGCTGGTACTAGTTATGCTGCTGTTGGCGCTGATTACTCATGAACATTTTCACGACAACCTCCGCCTCATGCCTTACAGCAGCCACCATGTGTATGGGTGCGTATCCTCCAAGCAGCTGCTTAACGAGCGCGTGGTGTCCACCCTTCTCAAAGAGGCGACTTGCAATCCAGTAGGTAATTGTAACGAAGGCCTGTCCACGTACGCTTTTGCAGAGTTCTTGCTACTGTACACGTTGAGAGTGCACCTCCAGTGGGGTCCCTGAGATGCGCAAATGTGAACGAATCGTGAACGACATGGAAGTTGTCTGGACAGTAGCTCGTCTGGGTGTACAGATGGCTCTCTTCTTTGTTCGAGTGGCACGGGTCCAAGTGATATGTTCACATAGCGTCCATGGCACAAGTACACGTGTGAGGAGTGGATGGCGGCACGTCA
>QLPI01003368.1:0-16635 GCA_003314275.1 Chroogomphus rutilus | reverse complement strand
ATCAATCGATTGGGGTCAGATGGAAGGAGATGGGTGTACAAAAAAGCTGGAGAGCCTTTGAATAATAGGCTAGTTGAGGGAGCACTGAAGTTTGGTGGAGGTTCTGTGATGGTATGGGGTTGTATGTTGTGGGAAGGACCTGGCTATGCTGCCAAAATTGATGGAAGGATGGATGGGGAGTTGTACAGGCAGATTTTGGATGATGAGCTTCAGGCTAGCCTGGAGTATTATAGTAAAGATTCTACTGACATTATTTTTCAGCAGGATAATGACCCCAAGCACACATGCTAGGCCACTGAGTGGTTTTCTGACCATGGCTATGAGGTTATGAAGTGGCCAGCTCAGTCCCCTGACCTAAACCCCATTGAACACCTCTGGACTATTGTCAAAAAGTGCTTTTCTGACTATGAACACCCCCCTAGTGGAGTGCATGAGCTATGGGAGAGGATTGGAGTGGAATGGGAGAAGATAGAGCCAGAGGTGTGTCAGAAGTTGATTGAGAGCATGCCTAGAAGGGTGCAGGCAGTGATGAGAGCAAATGGGAGCTTTACCAAGTACTGATATATGCCATTTCTTGTTTAAAAAATGTGAGGGACAAAACCGTTCAAATGCTTCATTTTTTTAAATAATTAATATCTCAATGAATATTGAGAGTTATGTAATCATCTTGATTGTGACCACAAGTTCAGAAGCAGGGCTATCTCCACTAATTACGTCATATTTTTTGATTATGTGATCCTCCCGTTATTTACAGTACAACACAAATGTTCAAAACACTTGAACAGTTTTGTCCCCTACTGTACATGCTCTTTACTGCAGTACTGTTGGAGTGAGCTGGATAGTCTCAGTATGGGCCACTGCTCTAGTATGGGGGAGATTTAATGATAAGAAATGTAAGGATAAGAGTTTGGTTCAGAATATACTGTTAAAGATGATAGCAAATATCTTTGTAATGTTTATTGAGACAGATTCAGCTCAGTTTATGTAAATGTTTTATTGTTAATATTCAGTTATCCAAACAACTCAGAAGCGATTTCCTCTAATGTTTTGAAAGGATTCAATGTTTATGTTTGTGGCTGGGACAAGGTGTTTACCCTCCAAGCCCCCGGAGAAGGGCGCGCGGAGTGCACCAACTATATCGGAGAATGACACCGAGCCTAGTCGGTTTTGACATGTCTTCAAAGCCTCTGGGTATGCTATATTCCATTCAAATGTTGTTCTCTAGAGTTGACAATTGTGTAAGTCTTTGTAACAGGAAACGCGAATAAACTCATCGAAGTCCGTGAAATTTTATCTACAGGTGCGCCTGTAGAAGTCGAGTCGCGAAGTCTTGATCGTGAGAATCATCCGACTTACCTCCTTTCCTGTGAACCGACCTGACATTTGAATAGTACCAGAAATCCAGGGATCAACACAACAGGTGGCGAAGGAGAAATGTCGGCACGCTGCTGAAATTGTCAGTGGTTTTGTATCAAAGTCAATTACATTGTTTCGAAAATGATCACAAACAGGTGGGTGGCCCCTGTGTAACGGAAGACACCGCGCTATGTTTTAAAGCCTTTGGAAATTTGCCTGGGCCATATATCAAGTGGTTCTTGGCAGAGCTTGGGCACGAAGGTGTTGTTCACCGGTGATATGTCGCCATAATTCTCATTGCGCCATTTCCTTTCTCAACTAGGTCTTAATACCATGCTTCAGGGTTTCCCCACTAATGATGCAGCTGCGTTATGTACCTTTGCGTACAGTTCTGGGCCAGGTGCAGAACCCATCATTTTTGAAGGTAGGACAGAGGGCAGGATCGTCCCTGCGCGAGGTCCAAAGAACTTCGGCTGGGATCCTATATTTGAAGTCGAGGATAGTGGTCTTACGTGAGGCTGATTTATACTACTGGCCTATCGGCTCAAGTCATCACCCTGACGGCTTCTCGGAACAGATACGCAGAAATGTCTCCGGAGAGAAAAAACAAGGTGTCCCACAGATATCGAGCCCTAGAAAAATTAAGGGAATATTTGCAGACAATCTCTTGAAGCAAATGAACATTAGACATACGAAAGGCTCTAATAACAGTTTAAAATACCACTAAGATGCTATGTAGACTGTTCAATGCAATAGACATGTTCTAGTATATATATTTCATGGGGGAAAACAAACTGTGGTCAGGCAATTTACAGAATACTTAAAGCACGATGTATAATCAAGGATATTCAGTGTCTCCTGATCGATTTTAATAAATTTCCGACATCTTGTCAGCACATTGGTTGCTTTTTATACATTCTCCTTCTAATCTTCGGCTTTGGGATGAACTGGCGCCGCTCCAGTTCATTGACAGATTTGATCGTGTGTAACAGAGGAAGTGGCTGTGCAGTTTCTTTTTTCCTAGTGTGTTATACATACATACTTGATCAATATCAACTGATACTATTTGAAGCGCGCTATGAACAGCTGGTTTCTCCGGGACCATACGCTGCAATCCATACGTAAACCTGTGAAATCGTATCCTGAACTGTACATCATCTATACCGTGCTGGAACTCAAGTGCCAAAGATGGCGTCTGCCATGCTTGGTTCGCCATTTCCTATGGTCTTGCCTTACAGTTTTTGTCGCTGACCTCCGTTGGAGCCTTCGCGAGGTCATCACCTATATGTCGCTCTCAGCCAGGGGATCTTACATTCGAAGATGTAAGTACCATGACGACGCTGCACGCCGAGCACATTCGACTTGGGACTCCCTCAGTGCCGGCCAATACTTTTACTGGACGGCCACCCCACCAAACTTCACTTGGGATATTGACACTGTGTTTCCCCAACACAACGATCGCAGCTGCAAATGGCACTCTTGCACCATTCTTAGAGGCAGTCTCTAAATCTGGGTTCTCTTTCCAAACCTCAATTAGTACCACATTGGTGAACGAAATAGTTTCAGCTGGGGTTTTGGATAATGGAGATGACCTCGGAGGAGTCGAGGTTTTTCTTGGCTCAAGATCATGGCTGGATGACCTTTATCGTCGTAATACGACAGCTAATGGAGCGGGATTTAAGGCACTATTTGATGAAGGCGCTCAGGGCTTCGTTTCTAATAACACTTCTAGGGCTGTCCTGGTGGTTTATGATATCCTTTTATAGCGTTCCGGGAAACTTGGTTGCGGATGGACAAGTGTCCAGGAACGCCAACATTCAATCTGCAGTCAACCCCAAGTGGCGTACGGCCAAAACACATGTGAGTCGCCCATTTTTATAATCCAGTGAGGTTATCCATCACACCTGCCGTTGTGTTCAACATTTTAAATTAGATCAACGTCGCCAGGTCATGGTTGGACACAGCAACTCCTGACCAGGTAGAAGCAATTCGTGAGCAGCTGACTAAAAATCATGTTCCTATCCTTGCCGCGTTGGCAGGTCCGAAGGGCGGCTCCTACTCGAACGAGGCAGACGTCCGCGAACCTGATTTTCAAGCAACGTTTTTCGGGCCCAATTATGCGCGTTTAAGTGAGGTCAAGAATCGGTATGACCGAAGTGCATTATTATTCATCGTGGAAGCAGGGGTTGGTTTCAGAACATTGGGACAGTGATGGAATTTGTACAATGAACTGTTAGTCGGCACTGGTGATATGAAGCACCGCAATCACAGATCCAGGTTTGAAAAGGCACTTGTAGATGTCCTTGAGGTTGCAACAGGAATGTCGTGTCAAAAAGATCAATTGAAACTTCTAGTTGAAAAGAATAGAAATTATTTATCATGGCATACATAAACACATGGGGGTGGGGAATGAAATGCGAAGTGAAAAAGTGCCATCAAGGTGGGTGCAATAAGGACCGTGGCCTGTCGTGAAGCCAAAACGACATTGAAGTTGAAGACATGAAAAAAATATTACGTGAGCAGTACTGACATCCATATACGCAGATCCTTCGAAGGATTCTAGCTCGTTTAAGCCAAGCCAGCTGTAGACCTGGCGTTGGCACTCCTCTTCACAATTTCAGTAAACCACTCCAAGGCTTGACCGGCCCTTTTCTCCATTTCTTCAGCGCTCTTGACCTCTTTCCCACGCTCATCCATCGCCACCCTAAAGCGCTCTCTCAGATCCCACGAGGCAAGTCTCAGAACTTTACGCGTCTCGCGCGACACCCTGATGGCATGCGCGTTGACGTATGTTGTCTCCTCAGATTCACCCTCTGTGGGGTGAATGAGAGACAATCGGATCCTACGCCCAACAGTCCGCGGGATAGAATTAGGAAGGTCGAGGATGATGTATGCAGCAAGTCCAATGGTGAAAGCACCAATAGCAGGAGCAGCCCAATTGCGGACCGTCTCGTTTCCGAATAAGTCTGAAATACGCACTATGCCCTCAATGATCCCCCTGGCCCCAAGGGTCTTACCACCGACCATCGTGAGGGCGCCAACGCCGACAGATATAAGGCTCAATGCTGTGTTTTGTGAATCTTCCTCTTCCATACTTTTCGCATCAGAACCATCTCCGAAATGAACGGAGAAATGATGGCGGACATCAAAGACATCGAAAAATGTAATCTCAAGCATCTCGGGACGTTGAGCGAGCCCGATCCCCAGACCGTGGACACCACCAGCAACGACGGTGCTGCGGCTGCCCTTCTTAGGCGAGAACATACGCTCAGGCATAAAGACACGCTTGGAACGTTCAACACCCTCGGGGAGGTGTTTCTCGCCAAGAGAGGCAATCTGTTCAATTCCGGAGATGGTGGTCATTCGCGCCTCGTCCTGAGCAAGTTTGACAGCCATATCCAAACTGGTGAGGAGTGCTTTGCGCACGTCTCGTGTATACTCCCAGAACCTGAGCAGGCCCGGATATGTGGGCATTGTGATGCCTTTATCAACTCCCGGCTCGCCGTTGCCAACGTGTTCAAGTGCGGTAATAAGAATGTGCTTTGTCCTCCCGCCTGTTGTTGCTGCACCACTCTCTTCAACAGCCTCGAGATTCTCCTCGAGGTCCTCCCGGCCATGCTTCATCTTTTCGAGAATAGGTCGAGCTCTGTTGAGATCATCCTTGGCTTGATCGACTTCGGTCTGAGCAACAATAGCATTGCTGCTTGCCAAAAGATCGATGTCCGACAAAAGATGGCAAAGGTAAGTTGAGGCCGGGTGAAGCTTAGACTTGGCGCGCTTCACAAGAACGAATGAACGTAGAGAAGTCTCCAGATCGTCGAAAGTGGCGTTGACAGACGTAGGAAGCTGGGCGGTCGATGAATCGACAAAATGCACGAGGTCGTCGGCGTCATTATGCGTTTGTGGGCTGAGCTGTTTGATTTGCTCAAGTACAAGACGTTTGCACTTCTCTTTGTCCCTGATCTGATCGAAACGATTGACGACGATGAACAGATAGGCCTTCTCGTTGCTTGCATTCCAAAGGAATTCTTTGGCAGACAGTGTAAAATGGTTTTCGGCCGATACAACGAATACAACGACGTCAATCTCTTCTTGGCGGGCAAAGAGTGCAGTCGTCTTGAAACTGTCACGGTTAAGTCCAGGGGCATCGATGAGGGCAATGTCAACGACTCCATTGTGCAATAGGGACTCGGAAGGCCGGCGTGCATCAGTCACGTAAAGTCTGACCATCTGCTGCACATCTTCGTTTTGACCGACTATGGTCTCCAATTCGGAAAGAGCGGCGCGGGTATATGTGGCTCGGTCCTTGATGTCATACACGGCACCATCCTTAGCTATGTGCACCTCCTCCAAACCGCTGTTCTCAGCCGCATCATGCACCTCGCAGAACATGGTGGTGCACGGCTGTTGGTCGACAGGCATAACTTGCCTGCGGAGGAGGGCGTTGACAAATGTAGACTTTCCCGCATTGAGGTCACCTGTAACAAGGACCTTAGAAGAAGTATCCTCGATTCGGAGTCGGAGCTTGTCGACATGTTTTATCGATGCAGAAATTCGGTCGTCTAGAAGATTCGCAATGGAAGACTTCTCAAGTTGAGATACAAGCGATGCGGGTCCGGTAGAGGATCCATGTGGTCCCAATTTGAGATCGAGACGAAGGACATGGAAGTCGCCCTTAGATGGTGACTGTAGCTGTGGATATCTGACTACCCACGACTCTTTGCTGAACTCGCGAAGGTCTCTCAGAATAGTGGTTGTTGTATCAATAGCGTGCACAAGTCTGGCATTGCATATTGATTCAATGTATACAGGGTAGGTGCTCAGCACGAGTACTCACCTGTTTTTGTGATCTAGATATGTGCCCTGAATGTCATCATCCTTCAACGGCTTATCCGCATGCTGTATATCGGCGAAATTTGTGGTTGAGGGCAGTTCGGTCGATGGTAGACGACCGGAAATGTAGGACTGTGCCATTAGCGGTGAGGGGTCCTGTTGAGACAGATGGCGCAAAATGGCGGTCAAGCGCAAAGAAAAGTTGTATTAGTCAGCTAATTTCACTATAGTAGGTATATATCTAGAGCTTCAAATGCTCCTTAATTAGACCAGGCAGGCCTATCTAGACTAATTCAAAGGGCCCATCAGTCTCCTTCCACCTCATTGACTGACTGCTAGCTGATTTTGAAGCTCGAATTCCGTGACCGCCCGGCCAGCTCCGCTCTAGCCAGGACTCGATTCTCCAAGTCACCTGAGCGATTTCAAATTTGTTATTGTGCCACATAACAAACTTCAAATCTATATCTCAGTAACAAGTGTTTTCAAGCTGGTGGGAAATGGGTCATCACACCTGCACTACCACTGGCACACACCACCCTGTAACCAAGTGGTTCGTGGTTTATTGGTCTATGTCTTTATTTTACTTTATTACACTTCAGGCCTACTGTATATATGAAGGGATACAATTACTCAAGCTTATATACACAGCAACTCATACATACACGCCTGACCCATGGATATATGCGCTATGACAACGTTCACCACGACTGTGTCTCTTCTTAGCTAGTCGTCAAGAGTGACTGTTGACTGGGTGTGCAACCTGAGTACTGCTCTTGAAGTCTGTTTCCTTCTCATCATGGTTGCTCCTAGTCTCTTCCAACCTCTGATACTCGGGCGCTTGGTTCACTATTTTAACGCCTGAAGCTCATCACTCACAAATATGTTTAATTGACATTAAGTATTAGTATTAGCGTATCCTGCAAACGATAATTATATATTTTGAGCATGGCAAAATGTCGCCTAGGTGTCAATATTACGACCTGCACCTGTAATCGGCTGCTTGTGTTGTCCAAGTTTCCTACCTGTAAACGACATAGGCGGAGCAAGTTGTGTTTCTCCAAAAGAGTAGAGGCTACAACATCTATGCATGAAGGGTTTTGTGAATGAAAACTACCCGTGATGGTACCGAACCCATAAAGGCAGTTTTGCGGACGAGTCCACCAAACTAAGGAAATTAGTAATTCTTCCCGGAATTGTCAAGAGATAGTAGCCCAGCCACTAGCTAGTCGACCGTTAAAATTGTGTGATGGAAGAAGGTTATTGAGTCAATATGGGCCTGGAGGAGATACATGCGGCATGATTCCTGCATGTCGAGGTTCGAAGTCTCATGAACATGACAGAACGCACCTTATATGAAAGCCATTGCATACGCCGAAGATATACAGAACCTTGATTCAATAGCTTGCAGGACTCAACTTAATGACAAGAGAAGGAAAGGCATAATCAATGCGCTCACGTTGCATAGAAGACTGGAAGACCCAGCGAGTACCAGCCTGCGTCACAGCAGGCACATGTCCAATGAAGTATTACTCTACCGGGTAAAAAGTAAGAAATTATGGCGGATTCGACTTGCGAACACATGCAGACAATATCATTTGTATTTCGACACTGTATACGGATGGCGTACTCACGACGGCGAAGAAGGCTTATGCCTAACCCAGGCAACGCGTGGATGAGGGCGATCACAGGATATCTCGTACATACGTACTCAGTGGAAAGCGATGGGCATCGCACGCACCTCCAAACTATCGCATATAAATCATATCATCTCTGGCGCTGAGCTTATTCCACCAATAACCTCCCACTATCTAACCCTTCGCCATAGGCCATACTTTCAAATGTAATCTGCCGCCACAAAGCGATAACAAATTCCTCCGCTTCTTCGACAAGGACCTACAATGATCAGGCATAGGCGAAGAAAGTAAATATATGAATGATCCTCAATGGAGGGTGCTCACCGGTTCCAGTCCTTCGACGAGTTTATGAGGACCTTTTTTGTCTTTCAAATGTTCTACAACGAACATAACCAAGTCGTCGTCCTCAAGCTCACCCAGATACTCTGTCATTTTGCGTTTAATGATAGGTTCAAGCTTGCGGTCAACCATTTGCTTTTGAAAAGAGTTAGCGACGTAATTGGCAAAACGGGAAGTTATAGATAGATGGCCGTACCTCATTGACAGCATCCCACCGAACCTTGACTTTCCATAGTGTCTCCTTATCTCTAGGCACCGATTCCTTGATCTTCTCAAGTCTCTGCCTTGCCTTCTCACCACTCTCAGTTGCACTAAAGTCCAACTTAATAAGTGAGGCTTTGCGCTTGCGAGTTCCTTCCTCCTCTTCTTCTTGACCAAACACAGGTACGGGAGCGGCACCTTCGGTAGAGGTTGGTGGTTTGGCACTTGGAACCGGCGCCAGACTGACGTTCAGCTTAACTGGCGCACCATCATCGAGAAGCAGGCCCGCCTTGCGTTGCTCTTCAGCGAGGGACCGCATTTCTTCCATTTGCCGGGCAAGGAATGCTTCTGATTCACGTCGAAGGTGCTCTGCCTCTGTCGCTTCAAGTTCACGTGACGCACGGTCTGCAGCCTCTTCTTGTACGAGGTGCCTTCGGCGTGAGGCTCGCCATCGTGCTCTAAAAATAAAGCCTTAGAATTCGAGATCTGGAAATTTTTATGAAAATTTACCGATCGGTGTAGAACATCTCGTCACTCTCATCATCATCCCATACGTCAAGACGAGCGTGCATTTCAACCTTATCTCGGTCTTCAGCCTCCTTCTGTAACCGTTCTCGCTGAAGTCCACGCTCAAGGTTAGCAATACGTTGGCGTTCGCGCGGCTCATACCGTCGCTCCCGCTGACGATTAAGTTTCAATGAAGAAGGACTAAGAATGGAAGAAAAAACACACATCTCGGAATGACTCATTTTCATCACGAGCCCTGGCATCCCTGCGATCCTGTTCTCGCTGCTCGTCTGTTTTCCCTGTCTCACCAGGTGTCTCACTCTGAGGGACGAATCCAACACCTTTGCTGTAACCTTGAGGACCCTGCCCAATCCCACCCTGCCTAGGTGATGTCTGCGGTGGTCCTTGTGTACGGCCCCAGACTCGTTCTTTGGGTCCACTGGGTGCATTAACAGGACCCTTCGGTGCGACTACAGAACTCCCGCCACGGCCCGGTCCAAAGGCAGTCGAAGTCCCGAATGCCATACCGCGTTCACGCTCGTCCTTCAATTTCTCCCGTTCTCGTTTCGCTGCACGTTCTCGGAAGAGAGCGATTTCGGAGATTACGAGGCCACGCTGAGCCTCCGGCAGCTCCGCTTCTTGGAGGTCGTGAAGATGGGGTGGAATGATGTAGCGTTCCTTTTCGCCGCTTCCATCGCCAGCATCCGCCGTGGACTTTAGTGTATTGACAATACTATCAATTTGAGCCTTGGCTTCTTGAGCCTTTGCGTTGTCGGCCTATACACATCAGCTTGATTGAGTCTTTAACTTTCAGGAGAACTTACATCGGTCGGAGCTCGCTGGGCCTGGTATGCATTAATGAATGCAGTGGTTTTCTCGTCTGCCTTTACCTGGAAGTATTTCAGTCCTCTTACTCTGGCATAACAGGAGTATTTCACTCACCAACAGTTTTTTATTCGCACACCCATCTTCCAGAGCTGGTAGTTCGACCCCATTCAGGAGGTGCAGTGCTCTCAGAGCACCTTCTGGATCCTGGAATTCAGCAAACCCAAAGCCTTGTGGCTTGTTGGCTGGTGTGATTAAACGCTTAAAGGAGTTCAAAGGACCGCATGCCTGAGTGATATCAGTAATTGCGCATGGAAAAGAAAGTGAACATACACCAAGCAGATCGTTCAGGTGTGCATCCGTGATTCCCCCTGATATGGATCCTACGAAGAGTGTTGTTGTTCTGGAGGCCTGTGCATTGATAAATTGAGGATGCATATGTTGTTGCTGTGCTAGTGTGGCTATTGAAGGGCCTTGTCCATAAGGAGTTGGACGCATTCCCAACCCCATGCGATTTGGCATCGGCTGCATTGTAACTTAGTTGATGGAGGCAGTTGAAGAACGACTGGGTGGCGAAGAAGCAATGTGACACATCATCCGTCACGTGCCCATTCATAAACTCAGACCTCGATCCACGACTCGACTTGAATCATGGTTGGTATTGTGTTTTCAGACCCAATGACTCACGTTTACTCGTTCTCAGGCTACACAGCAGACTCAGGGAATCCAGACATTGCTCGAGGCAGAAAAGGAGGCCGCCAAAGTTGTACAACAGGCCCGTCAATGTATACATGTTTTTTGTAGCTCTACTGTTTCTTGGGGTTGATTTCTTCCTGGAATGTTGTCAGACCGTGCACAGAGGTTGAAGGACGCTCGCACTGAAGCAAGCAAAGAAGTTGAGGACTACAAAAGACAGAAGGAACAGGAATTCAAAGCTTTCGAAAGCAAGGTAGTTATCACCATGTTTGGGCCCAGTCTTTATAATTATTTATTGTTTCAACTCTCAGCATACTGGGTCCACGCAAAAATCACAATCACAAGTAGACAAGGAGACTGAAGCCAAGATTAGTGCAATCAAGAGAGCATATGAGAGTCGAAAGGATGCAGTGGTTCAGTTGCTTCTGGACAGGGTAGTACTTGTCAAGCCTGAACTGCACCGTAATCTCAAGAAGGTCGAACCGTGAAACTATACCCTGCATATTGCTTGGCTTGTCGTATTGAAGCTGAATACCAAACATACATGCTCTTGTGAACGCGGGACTACCTGACAACGCAGACAGAGGTTTCAATCCGACCGGCAAACTTTATTCTTAGATGTTTTCCCCAAAGTTTTGACTTGCCCTTTGCTACACGGACGAAATCGATCAAACATTGTGTTCTGGAGGATTGACTCGTTCATGAGGTATACTCGTTTGGTCCCTTGCGTCCGGCAGAAAAGAGTGGATCACAAAGCCTGAATTAGTCTCTGTAAGGTTCATTCTATTTTAAGCTAGATGGATAAGCAGCGCATTTATAGGATGAAAGGAAGGTTTATACCGAGCTACATTATATTCTCCTTGCCTACGGCATCTTATCATCACCAGGATCGTTGCTCGATGCCTGCTGGTCTGTGCATCTGGTCTCAAAGAAGCTGTTCGTGTCTCATGGAACGATCATCATGCTCTCAGCTATGCGAGAACTCGAATATATGCTTGGGGCTCTATGTGGATCACCCCTCTGAATATAGGCAACTTCACTGCATTCTAGGTGTCATGTGGTGACACGCCCGCATCTTAAAGTTTACTATATGCCCCATTACTGAGAGTGCGCGTAGCTAGCGTGATCTTGTTCGATGTCTTGAAGTGACGAGTAGATTATCTATGACACTCCTGCGGTAGTACAGGACAAAGGTTGAAAAGGAGTCGCTCAGCTGTCACTCGGATGTCTTCGCCACTTTAAAACCAGTTGGTAGAGTCGAAAGCCATGTCTCCAGGAATGATGGGGATCTTTGTTACGACATGGACCTACTTGGACTACGGTGGCCAAGTATTCTTCATAATAGGAGAGGGATCAATCGCTGGCCTCGTCATAACTTGTAGACCGATGACTCGCAATTTGTTTAATCCAGAATGATGTTTCAAATCTTGGGCAAAATCATAAAAATATATATCAAGAGTTGGAGGGCCTTGGAGTACTACTACAAGCTTGTCTTCTGTTTGAAAATAATCCCTCATTTCCCAATGCCCCACATGAAGCAAAAACAAGACAACAACCAAATTACATATACTTTCCTCAAAGACTCTGATACAAGATTTCCCATGATGTGAACTCACCTTCAGATGACTTTGATGGTACTGAAATCAACAATGATGATCCTGCACATTCACTAGAGTCTTTACAGAAACTCTATAGATGATCATCATGTACTGTTTCTTCAGCAGGCTCTGGTGTTACATGAATGCCTATTAGTGCATAGATTTTTATTTCCTTTGATCTTGCTGAAAACTGATATTTTCTCACAGAAAAGGGCTCGACATGCAACAGTGTATTTGCCATGAAAAAATTATACAAATCTCTGTCAGGGGACAGCCCTGAGGGCCTATTTCCTTATTCCTATTTCCCCTGCATTCACCTTTAATTCCTTTCCCTTTATTCTATTCTCCCTTTCTGTCAGGGTACAACCCTGAGGGTCTATTCCCTTTTCCTTAGTCTCCTTATATTTTCCTTAATATCCTATATTCCCTCCCTACCTGATTCTCCTTTTCCCTTATTCATGTTACCGGCTATTCCCCACTATTTGTACTTGTTGTGACACAGTAGCTATATAGCTAGTGACTAGGTAAGGGGATCCTCACTCAGTTCTCTTGGGATCCCCTCTACCTAAGTCTGAGAAGCACTGTGGGTAGGCTTTGGGTTATAGTCCCAGAGTCAGGCCTAGGAGGATGTCCAGGGCTGGTGTCAGGCATTGGGAATGCTGACCATGTGCTGAGCCAAGTGCTATTGCAATAGTGCCAGCTTCACGATGTTGGCAGGAATCGGCTAAGTCCTGGAGACTGATTGGGGTGGCTTGGCTTCAACGTACTTGTGCATTGCACCCTACTTTCTGTGTGTGCCACTGATTTCTGACAGAAGAAGTACCCGTGAGGGTGCCGAGAGTGCCGGCCTGTTACGATGTGAAGGAATAACGTAATTGTAATTAAATGTAATATCTCCCAAAGGTAAACAATGGCAAGGTTCAGAGTAGGGTATAGCTTCAGCTTGTATGTTGTACCTACCAGATTGCACTGGTCCCTAATTTTGGAATAGTGAGACGGAAGGAAGGCTTAATCAAGATCAAAGTTGATTGTCTGACTGAGGACTGAACTACTGAATGTATAAGATCTTTATACTACTTTCAAATCTATGAGGAGTCGACTAGATTCCTATAATAGATGAGAAAGCCGAGGATTGTGAAAAGCAAGAACAGAAATACTATGTCCCAATCTTGATCTCCTCCATGACATTGAGGGGTGACATGTCACCCCGATTCCCAACAGAGTTACCCTATAAGGAATGTAGTAGTGTATTGGATATAAGAGATAGAATGGAATTGCGAATAAATAAAAGTGGAGCAGAATGTAAATAAAAGGATATTAGACATAAATGAAGTGAGAATGGAATTGTGAGCATATAGAGTTTGATGTAAATGAGTGGAGTGTATTGACAGGAGCATGTGATGCCAAGATGGATACATGAGGTGCATGTAGTCTGTAGGCTGAGGGCATAATAGTTGAATAGGTGAGTGAAGGTGCAGTTGGGCTGAGTGGGCTAAAATGAATAGTCGGGCATGCTGGCATATGGTTCCTAACATGGCCTGAGAAAGGACTTCAGACAGGAGGAGAGAAGACAAGGAGGCTTATGCCAAGTTGATATCCAGAATGTAAAACCATCTATTTACATGCGCTACTTATATAGGTTAAGAAGCGAGATGTGGAGTCTGGGTGGCATAAGGGATGGAGAACAATAAGGTATAGAGACCATATGTAAGCATTGTCCACAATGATCAATAATAGAATAAAAAATGTAAACGAGAATAGGACAATGAAGATAAGATAATAGAAATGTGGCCAAGAATAAGATAATAGATGTTAAGATTAGGGTATGTGATTTAGTCCAGTGTTAAATCTCGGTAATGCCAATAGTGCAGGTGGGAGTCGGCCAAGTCCTGTAGACTGATCAAGGTGGCTAGGCTTTAATGTACTTGTGCATTGCACCCTGCTGTTCTGTGCATGCCACTAATTTGGACAGAAGAAGGACCCAGGAGGGTGCTGTCAAGTACATGTACCAAGATTCCGGTAATTCAGCAGTGCCGACCAAACAGTCATCCTATGTCCACATACAAGTTCCCATGCCTCATGCAAATCACTTTGTACGCCAGTCTTGGCTCGGCACATCTGCCATCCACATTTCCTCGTCCCCATCCCTCATTCGCTTTACCTCATTCACCATCCATTAATCCTACCCCATCCACTCCTTAATCCTCGACCCCTCTTACCTTGGGACATCTTGCCATTGTTTTATCCTTGGCCATGACCCATTGTTTTATAGTCGGGCACTCCCTATTGTCCTATCCTTGGCCACATTCCTATTATTCTATTTTCATTGTCCTATCTCCATTTACATTCCTTCATTCTAATTTTACTTGTTGTGGACAATACTGTCAAGTACACATACTGAGTGTCTGCTAATTCAGCAGTACCAACCAAGTAAATCGGACTACATCCATGCCCAAGTGTCCAAGCCAGATGCAAGTTACTTGATACACCGGTCTTGGCTTGGTACATCCTGTTAAGGATTTGATATTCAGCCCAAACATCTTTTCTCCTGATCCCTGGCAACTAGGACCTGATGGTATTGGAGAGAGGGTATGGAGTCTATTCATTATTATCTCTGATATCTGCCTTTGATAGGAGTTTGAATTTGCCATTGTATTTCGCAGTTGTGTGACTCTGTGACCTCAGCTCTTTTCCAAGAGATTGAGGTATGAGTTCAAGTTTATCTTCATATTTCATACAATTGTTAATTATTCTTTTAGATAGTATTTCAGATAGCTAACTACTTCTAATATGAGCTCTTTTCCAAGAGACTGAGATAGTATTTCAGTCCTTGTATTTTCACACATCCACCATCCACATTCCTTGCCCCCATCCCTCATTCACGTTACCTCA
Organism: Chroogomphus rutilus; assembly: GCA_003314275.1. NCBI lineage: Eukaryota > Fungi > Basidiomycota > Agaricomycetes > Boletales > Gomphidiaceae > Chroogomphus > Chroogomphus rutilus. The sequence goes on along the minus strand of QLPI01003368.1, from coordinate 1,754 downwards.
ATCACCATCCATTAATCCCACCCCATCTGCTCCTTAATCCTTGATCTGCCTTACCTCAGGACTTCTTGACCTTGTTTTATCCTCAGCTGCAACCATTGTTTTATAGTTGGGCATTCCCTATTGTCCTATCCTTGGCCACATTCCTATTATTCTATGTTTTATTGTTCTATCCCCGTTTACAGTTCTTCATTCTAATTTTACTCATTGCGGACAATACTCCCACATGCTCTGCATACCTTATTATTCTACATTCCTTATTCCACATGTCACTTCTTAAACCTATATAAGTAGGGCATGCATGTACATACTTCCTCATTCTGGGTATTGACTAGGCTTAGGCTCCTTACCTTCTCCTCCCTCTGTAAAGTCCTCTACTCGGGCCAGCACCTTTGGCACCCCCTGAGTATTCCCTCTGTCCCAAATTGGTGGCATGTACAGCAAGTAGGGCACAACACATGAGTATGTTGAAGCCAAAGCCACTACTCCCAGCCTGCAGGACTTGGCCTTTACATGCCCGACCCTTCAGCATTCCCAAAGCCTGACAAATACCCCCACATGCTCTGCATACCTTATTGTCCCACATTCCTTATTCCACATGTCACTTCTTAACCTATATAAGTAGGGCATGCATGTACATACTTCCTCATTCTGGGTATTGACTAGGCTTAGGTCCCTTGTCTCCTCCTTCCTCTGTAAAGTCCTCTACTTGGGCCAGTACTTTCAGCACCCCCTGAGTACTTCCTCTATCCCAAATTGGTGGCACACACTGCAAGTAGGGCACAATGCACAAGTATGTTGAAGCCAAAGCTACTACTCCTGGCCTACAGGACTTGGCCATCACCCATCTGCATCTTCGGCATTACCAAAGCTTGACAGGTACCGAGAGTGTTGGCCCAAGTAAGGGACTTCAGATGGAAGGAGGGGGGACTAGAGAACGTGAACCAAGTTGATATTCAGAGTGAGGAACTGTTACATACCATTGCAATGGTTGGTGAATACTGTTAGCGTCCGAGTTCGCGTCAGGTCCGAGCTGACGTAAGTCGGTCCGAGTCGTGTGTTCGGAGTCGTAAGGACTTGGCTTCAACTTTGATGTTGCGCCCTCCTCGATCGTCAGTCCTTTATTTCGGAGGTTCGGAGAAGATAAGTTTTCGGAGTTCAAGAGTGAGTGGGAATACAAGTCGATATTCGAACTAAGGTATAGTACAGAAGTCTGGAGGTATTTATACATGCGATCCTTATTGTAACTAATTAGGAATGATCAAGAGAACAATAAGACGAACGAAAACGGAGTACAAGAAGAATATACATTGGTGTTACAATAAGACTATTGTTCAACGAAAAAGGAAGATGTCCGAGGTCCGAGGGTAACAATGCTGGTCGGACTCGGAGGTGGGAATGTAGGTTCGGACTTGGTTCGGAGTAGGGTTCTTTCGTAGCGCCCTATGTCGGATGTCCGGGATGTCGGAGTTATATCGCGGATATAACAAATACATGTAACAAGTTGCTGTTTAAATAGTGCCCACAGACTAATGCCAGATAACCTGGCATAGTGGCCTTTTGGCCCAGTTGGAAGAGCATATCACTGTGGGAATTTGTTGCCTTTCACAGGAACTATCTATATACATTCGCTACTTATATAGGTTAAGAAGCAAGATGTGGAACAGGGTAGCATAAGGAATGGAGAACAATAAGCTATTGTTAGCGTCCGAGTTCGCGTCAGGTCCGAGCTGACGTAAGTCGGTCCGAGTCGTGTG
>QLPI01003359.1:0-23307 GCA_003314275.1 Chroogomphus rutilus | reverse complement strand
AACGTCAGGCGTGCGGGTGAGAAGATGCCTCGAGCAAGGCCACCATCTGGTATAGCACCTAGGGCTTCGGCAGCCTGAATATTTTGCTTTGGGATACTTTGATTTGTAATGCACCTCCACCTTTCACTCTCTCTATATACCCCATGGAGCGCCTGTGCAATATCATGCAGTACTAGCAAGGGGAAATCCTAAGCATCTAACTACAGAATGTATAAGTTGGCAGTGCCACAATTAAATACCAGTTCCTCTCCATGTGCCTATACACAATATGGCAGGTTGCTGTGTCAGTGGCATGGTAATTCCAGATTTTGGGAAGGTATTTTTGCAAAAACTTGAATTATCAAATTTTGCTGAGATAGGTCTCAAGGTACCTAGTGTTTTTTTTAGAAAGCAGATTGGATTTGCCGAGGCAGAAACGAATATGCATAGAGCATGTGGCGGAGGTCCGTTTTGAGTGTCTGGCATTGTAATTTGTCCGGGCTGCTCTGACACATGTCCCATTAGAGTCTCAAAAATTGAGCAGTAGGATTTAAGGAACGACAATTCCAACCATGTGTCTTGCGGCCCAAACAAATGGAACATTTTTGGGCTGAAGTGCAAGTGACAATCGATCTCGATCATAATGGTCTCTAATACTATGCAGGAACCAGTGCATTTTTTTTTTTTTAAATTATCGTCATGTCACCAAGTTTTAAACAAACCATCACCAATCACAAAAAGAAGGCGCACATATGTTTACTTAGAGTGATAGAACACAGTCCAAATCTTTCAGTTGTTCTCACTATTGAATACCACAACGTTCCTCATTTTCGGCGGCACCGAGTGACCCACAGCACAGAGTCGCATGGATCACCTGAACGCATATATTCATGAGACAGGCATTAAACGTAATCAAAATGAGTGATCTCTTCCAAACCAAGGACCGCAAGAAAAGAGCAGAGGCAAATGGCACCTGAAGAAAAGGTCAATCGAGTCGGGCTGGTTATGGATGCAAATGCGAACGCGGATGCATGCCGCCATCAAATGCAATCTGCGACGGCACGATAGCCGAACACGAGGATCAACAACCCAATCTCCCCAAATGGTAATATTGGTTCGGGCGGTCGGTGACTCTATCTTTAGACGAGTCTGTATAGAGATATATTTAACGACTCAAGCGGTGGGTTCGGAGCTTCCAGTAACTTTGCCTTCCACTTTTCACTCGCATTTCAATATCATGGTCTCTTCCCACTCTGAACATAGGTCAGTTGCCACCCAAATGATTCAGCCTTGATTTCTACTAATTATCACAATTGTATTAGTTCCAATTATGGCCCAGGAGTGCATTCTGAGGCTTACGTTGATACAAGCGGACGTTGCTGCAGAAGACCCCAAACAGAGTCGTCCACTTATACCTCGGGCTACGAGAACAATGGAGGGTTCCCCCATAGGGGGGAAGAAACGTTCGAGTTCTCCATGGGTACGACCCTGGTGCAGTCGACGGATCAGCATGACTGGCCTGGGAAGAATTATAATAGTTCTGTGCTTGTTCCACAATTTATCCAAGGATCCTCCACCACGTGAAAATCGAATATACCATTGTGCTGCTCATCATATGTTTTCAGGCAGCTTTTCAAAGGGCACTTAGCCAGCTGGCTACCACGCCCCACAGGTCTCTGGGTCTCACGAGGCATCGGTTTACGGTGACAAGAACCTCCTTTTGTAAGCTGTGGCGTCTGTCGTACTATCGAGGGTTCTCATCACCATTTGACAGGGACCCTATGGTGCACAGCACCTCGGATGAACTGGGCGATAATAAATGTTGGCCTGTACTGGAATCTTACCACCAGTCCTCGAGAACAATTTCGGCCCATTCTGGAATCCCATGGAGCGATCCAGCACAGGTGCCACAAGGAACCGGTGATAACCGGATGTTCGACCCTGAGTTCCTCCTGGGCGTACCGAGTACGTGAACCGTTTGGACTCAACAAGCCATGCCAACAAGATCACTAACCTCTCGGTACAGATTTCTCACAATATCCCACTCAGCTGACAATGGGCATTGCTCCCTTCCCTGAGGATATATTTTGGGGCTTCGGTTACATCCCTGGGTAAGCCATCATATCAGGTGGCGGCATTTGTACTGACCTATTCACCTACCAGGAATGATTGCGAAGGTCCAACGACGGAGCAACCACATACATGGCAACTGAACGATATTGCTGGATCAAGAATGAGCATAGATGGGGTTCCGAGCCAGTAAGCATTTTCTTCCTCATGAACACAGAAAATTTAACCCATGGACTCCGAAAGATCATATAGTTCGCACCCCATATCACCATGAAGTGAAAGTCACCACGGTGACAACCAATGTCATGAGACATCGGGGCCGCTCGTGGCAACAATTGCTCTCGTGGAGATGGGCAGCGCCAGAGATGTCTTACCCTCCCAAGGATCCTCGGTTGACATGCAACACGAACTACAGCCAGCCCTTCCAATCCCGGCGCATTTTATGGCCAACACGTTTGATCCCAAGATTCGTGAAATGTACCAGTCAAAAGACGGGAGGTGCAACTACACCTTCAGAGGTCTCACGTGTGGACAAGAGTTCATCCTGTCAACCTCTGTGTCCCGACACTGGTTCGTGGTGCATGCCATGCAAGAACTCCAAGACATTCATGCCAAGGACTTGGGTATGTCCAAGGCCAGTATTCTCACGACGCCAGGGAGGATGGGGATCGCGAATGAGTACAGGGTATATTGCCCGTACGAGAAATGCAAAATGAAAGGAAAGTGGTTTGTATCACCAGACAGTATGTGCACACACCTTAAGAGGTGTGCTGAGATCGCTGGCCAACCTATGACCGAGGAAGATGTCAGGAGCTGGTGCCACAGAAATATGGTGCTTTATGCACGGAACGGGTCGGCACCTCACTGCAGGAACATTTGGGAAGTTGCGGTATCAAGGATTTTGCAAGCCAAGAAGCCTTTCATGTACTGGGGAGTGACTCTTTGTTCCGCTCCTTTCGGGCTGAAATACAATGCACCTATGCAACGGAGTGAGAAAACTGACTGACATCATTTGTTGAATTGCCATGGGCCTCCTTCGAAGTCTATATCTCATGGCGGAAGTGATACATAATACCCATGATATCAAAGGCCAATGAGCTTACAATAGGGGAATATCTGCCGCACAGCAGCATGGTCGATCCACTGGGCAGACTTCCCAAGATCTGACCTGTACTTTTCCCAATTTCTCCACCTTTACAAAGACCCTCAATGCATTCGTGCATTATGCAATACTCCATCCGAGATACAAAAGACAACCGCTGAAAAAATAACGGGTGAATGAAGAGACATGGTGTAGGTGTCATGTTGGCCAGGTGGGAAATGTCCCGATATGATTTCCTTTAGAGTTAACACGGCATAAAAGAACGAGCGGGTAAGAGTTAGAGCGGTAGGTTCGTAGTATATAAAGAGCTGAATTGTGACGAATTATTGTTTCCTTGCTCAATGCGAGATCTCCCGTCAACATTTCCATTCACATGTAAGTATGGAGTGTGACCCTAACCGGAACTATCTGGGCCAGGATTAATTGGACATGGCCTGGGATGTCATTCGTGAATTTGGTTCATATGACAAAAGTGGAGCTACTGACAGAAAAAATGGAGTGTGGGAAATGGATGTGTTAACAAGATTTTGCAATCCCGGTGAGCTATACTCATAATTGAACGAGAGCTGCCAGGGATAGACGTCAGAAAAAAACCAACTCCATGAGCATGCGTTTGAAAGAAAAGTCAGACGATCCTTTGCCGTTTCCCTTCTTCAACTGTATACTCTTTTCTCATCGACAATCATAGCACTTTGACATCACACGTCACAAGACCTTATGGGGTGCCAATGTGTTTCCCATAGCGTATAGCCACTGGTGGTACTATAAGCAATCTTCCTGAGTATCGAAGATAAGGAGATATATGAAAATTTCCCCGCCGGTGGGGAGGATCGTGAATAAATGTGGGTTGGAGTGGGGAGGGCATTGACCTTGGGTTTCGCACTGGACCTTGAACCTTTCACGGTTGGCTATAGAACATATCCAACCTAGATCTTCTGGTTAGAAAATAATCGTCAAGAATGACATACCTTTGGAATGAAGAATTTTGCTCATTTTCAAAGTACATAACTATCCGACGCCACAGCCAATAGCAGGATCTAGATGCTGGCACCCGATGTATGGAGTACGTAATTCGTCACATTTTTCCGGGCATATACGTTGTATCGGGGACTGGACAGTGTAGCCCTTCGCATGTAGATGACGGCTGTATGGGGGGCATTTAACTGTGTATCACCTTAGTATATATATACGTTATTGAATGAGAATACTGTAAAATCAACATCCCATCTTTGCACGTCGATAGAGCCTGATTAAGGCTGCATTTCCCCCATTATGTATCCAGCATTATCAATGCTTCAAATGTCCGCCTGCTGTTGCGACATCTCACACTGAATTCCTCCGTTGCTGACAAGGCTGGAGTTTTACCCTGAAAACAGAGACAATTTGGATCAAGGTGCTTTGTGGGAGCAGGATAGGCATGTCATACGAGGTGTCATTACCAGTGGAGACACATTGTCATTGATGGCAGACAGCAGTGAGACTATCAAGCACACTAGTAGATAGCTCCTAGTGCTAAACCACAGGAGCTCAGGCTGGACATACACTTCACAATTACCCCAGCCTAATAAATGAAAAATCTATCCATTCCTGTTCCTCAGTATCCTTTAGTGTTTCCTCATTAACTATTCCTTCTTCTTCCTTATCTTCCTTATCTTCCTTCACCTCCATATCCTCTGGTCCTGACTGAACCAAACCCACATTCCTATCAGGGAGTCATCCTGAACCTGAACCCAATGCCGACCCATTCCAAACGGCCCCTGATAGAGGTGATGCAAGCACCTGAATGTGAGAAGGGAGGAGCAAATATCACTGTATCAATTAAGTAGCCAAGTGTGAGTTTCCTATGATAATAGGAAACACAATTTTAGTCTTTGACACATGTCTGTAGTGTTGGTATGGCCCCAAAATAACATCGTGCCCTGACCCTTGCGAAGCCTTGACCATGGATTCACAGGGCTCAGGACCCAGGTTATTAGTGACTCACTTTGAGGCATCCATGGTCTTGGTAGGTCATCCCTGAAGATCATTACGCTGTTGTCCTGCAACTCATGCTGGTTTCAAATGATAGTCTTAGCACAAATTCAACGAAGCAAATCTTGCAAGGTAAATGCTTACTCTTCTATCTATCATACTTTACTGTTGGGGCATATCAATGTATCAACTACTGAAACCCAGTTTTTGATGTCGCTGAGCAGCTCGTCCACTCTACGTCCATCGTTCTTGGTTCATAGCAGAGTCATCCGAAGACCAGCAGCAGCGCTGCCTTTCAAATAACAAATGCACCACCATCCGTTCTCACCTGCCGTGCGTATAAGTAGCTCTCAACCTTCCCTTATCGGTCCCATGTGTGGTTTGCTATTTCCACCTACTTTTCCAACTCTAAAATTTCCATAAACACCTCCCTTTGAGTATCCTCCTTCTGGGTCGTATGGGTTTCTTGCTTGCTAAGAGCATATTTCATATCCTCCATGTAACAATTCATCTGTTGCAATGCTCCCTTGGTTATTCAACCGACCTTGATAATTCTTTGATTAGGCCACAGCACCCATACACTTTGTCATACTTATGTATTATATCGACGACAATATGTGCCAAGCTAACAACAGAGTTACTTCCGGTCTGTGTGTGCAGCCTGTTAGTAGTAATGCGGTTCCAGTTGAGTAATTCATAATTCTATTGGAATTTGGCGAACTTGCATGTGTAAAGGAGGCTATGTGTCGGAAAAGATCTTAAGGAGGTAGCATAAATCAAGATCAGCCTGGAGAACCAGGCTGTTGCTTAGCACTGGAATAGACGCGTAGTAGCATCGGCCATAATAATTGCACAGGTAACATCAACAACAGGGTTTCCTCTTGTTCTTTGATCATGGCCGCGTTAGTTGTCTGGCTGCACCAGATGTGATTCTCTGTCCTAAGGAGAGGATGATCGTGAACTTGCCTGTGTGATGGAGGCTATTGGATGGAAAAAAATCTTCAGAGGCACCGCAAATCAGGGTCAGCCTTGAGAACCAGACCGGTGCTAAACACTGGAATAGACGCGTTATATTTGAACCTGTCAGGAGTAAGCCACGCGCACGATTCTATTCGCCAGCTGTCAATCTGACGCTGGCATCGCCTTGGCCTGAGAACTCATAGTGTTCACACCCACGTCTCTTCGTTCGGCCCCCATCGAGACCAGCATCATTTAAGCCAGCTACCAAACACTCTCATGTCCGAACTCGTGCACTAGAATCCACAATCTACGTCTTCGTCCGGGGGCATAAAACTTGACTGGAAAAATGTCACCATCAGTGAGCACGCTTGTTGAACAATGACTCAGACTCAAAGAGCTAATACATTTTGTATGTCCATTGCAGACTCAAAGGGTGATGTGATTATGCCGATGATCAATAGTGTGTGCGGCGTTCACCTGGGCCTTTCACGCCCAGACTCATATTTTTTAGACCCTCCAGTCGATGTGCTAGGCTTGCTCAAACCTGCTGAAAGGGCATATTATAACACACGCAACGCCGCTGAAGATGCCCAACACCCCGGGTGCATGGAGAACACGCGTGTCCAGATATTGGATGACCTCGAGAGATGGGCGCGCGATGCTTCAACTGCAAAGGTCTACTGGCTAAATGGTCAGCTTGGAACGGGAAAGACAAGCATCGCTCACACTCTCAGCCAGCGTTTGAATGAGCAGAAGATCCTTGGAGCCAGTTTCTTTTGTTCCCGCTCAAGTGCAGCATTAGCTGATGCAACACAGATCATTCCTACAATTGCCAATATGCTTGCTGCATCTAACCCCGGGATCCGAGCAGTCCTGCATGATCTCCTCATGAATACACCTAATATGGCCAATCTCCCCTCACTTTCTGACCAGTTCAAGTCTTTAGTGATAGAGTCCATTAAGCTTCTTGCAGAATGCCAAAGCCAACATCTACTTGCTAATGTTGTTGTTATGGATGCCTTGGACGAATGCTCAGAACCTAGGAGAGTAGAACTGTTGATAAAGACAATTCTTGGCGGTGTAGTGGACGTACCTCTGAAGTTCCTCATTACAAGTCGACCCGAGACCTGCATCACCGCGTCCTTCCATCACAGTCCTGAATATTCTCTTCAGGAATTTTCCCTACATAAAGGATCATTAACAGACGACGAACAAACCGATATTGAAACGTACCTGAGATCTTCACTGTCCAATATCGCGACCAAGCACGGATATTCTCAGCCTAACCTTCCCTGGCCAACTGAACCTGAGATAAAGAGTCTCCTTGACCAGTCGGATGGACTGTTCATATACGCTGCGACTGCGGTGCGGTTTATCGATGACACGGACGTAAATCCCAGGATGCGTATAACTGAACTTACAGGATCGTCGTTGCCTCTCCGGTCTCTGGACAGTTTCTACAATTTGATTATGGACGAAGCATTCAGGAATCTCGTGACCGACAAAGAAAAGATGGAGAGACAAGGTTTGCTTGCCGTGGTGGTCTGTGTTCAAACCCCATTGTGAGAGGCATTCCACTTTGTAGCTGCTTGTCTCTAGGTATGATAATAGTAACAACATAGTGAACTGCCCTTTCACTGAGCTACCTTTCTCTAGACCACTGTGCTTATTACAATAAGAGGTACTTCTATTACAACACACTGGGCAGTACTTAATCTCAGCAACTTTTCTGCACAGACACAGACACAGACACAGATGGAGGATGTGATTGATTAGACAAGCCTCATGGTTACATGTAGGCACCTATACAGCCAAAATGTCCACAACATCCGAGAGTGTCGGCCCAAGTGAAGGACTTTAGACAGGAGAAGGGCAGACAAGGGGATGCAAAACAAGTTGATATTCAGAGTGAGGAACCATCTACATATATCTGCTACTGATATAGGTTAAGAAGTAAGATGTGGAACAGGGTGGCATAAGGAATGGAGAACAATAATGTATCAAAAATCATGTGGAGGTATTGTCCACAGTGATCAAGAATAGAATAAGAAATGTAAGCAAGAATAGAATAATGAAATATGGCTGAGAATAAAATAATGAGGGAGTGGGTGAGAATAGAACAATAGAAAACGGCCGAAGATAAAACAATAGGGCCATGACCGAGATAATAAATGAATAGTAAATGTCCTGAGGGAGAACAGGTAAGGGAATGGATGGGGAATGAGAGAATAGCAGAGGGTAAAGGGGATGGGATGAGAGGAGTGGTCCAGATGATGTACCAGATGTACCGAGCCGAGACCTGTGTGATAGTGAGGGATGATATGGGTAAGGGTCAGTCAGTTGGTATTGCCGAGTGAACCAGGGCTCTGTATTGTAGACTTGACAAAGGAACAGTGACCTCGGTACTTCTAACTGGCCTAAGCTGCTTGACTGCCTGTGAGGTCTTTCTGATATGTATCCATAAACCATAATGATCTTGTGGAGAATCTGAAAGAAACAAGTGTCAATGACTGAATGAAACAGCATAAAAATGTAATGGGAGTATGACAGATAAGTGTATAACATACCTTCTCTTTGAATCCAAAGGCACAGCATTCAGAGCAAGAATAACATTTCTTTCAAGATCAGCTTCTGATAATGATGCAGGAAACTCATGGTAAACCCTCTTAGCAAATCCCAGCATTGTTCAATGAAGCTGACCTCACAATGTAATTTTGCATAGAAAATCATCTGCTACCTATGTAATTCAACAAGCTCCTCAAGTTTGAATTTCTTCCCAACAAAATCTGGTTCATTGAATAGAATCTGATGGCAATAGCAGTTGGTTTTGCCCAGGTATACACTTGAACTTTTGGCATTATGCCAACTATATTTATCTATAGGGAAAGGATTAACCTATGGAAATTCTACTGGGAGCTCAGTCCTGGGTTTGCCCTCTGCTTAGGTGCCAATCTGGGAATCTGGTCTGGGCACAAAAGCACTGGTTTATGGATTTGTGGCTCTCCCACAAGTAAGATATAATGTGTAGTGATATAATATAATAGTATGATGTTGGAAACCCAACTGTGACCCGGCCTTGCTGTATGATGAGTAGTTGGTGCTCTAGTCCTAAGTAGGAAACTGCACTTGGTGCTTAACCTTCGGTTCAGCACAAGTGAGTAGATTTTAGTTATAGCCTAATGACTAGTATGATGGGGGGCAAAGATACAATTATAGTTGCTTGTTTATTCTACTACAAATTGCTAGTACTTTATATAAGGTAGGAAACCTATTTATAAGTGAAAACTTCATGGAGTGAAGTTAGAAGCTGGCCTAATGTGGCCATACGCATGGTACACCCATGTTAAGCCCGAGGTCGCATCAGGTCCGAGCTGATGTAAATCGGTCCAAAGTCATATATTTAGAGTCTTAGGGACTTGGCTTCAACTTGTATGTTGCACCCTCCTTAATCGTCAGTCCCTTATTTTGGAGGTCAAAGGTTCGGAGGTTTGGAGTTCAGAGGACAAGTGAGTGGGAATACTAAGTCAATATTTGAACTAAGCTATAGTACAGAAGTCTGGAGGTAATTATACATGCGGTCCTTATTGTTAGCTAATTAGGAATGGTCAAGAGAATAATAAGATAAACGAAAACAGGTTACAAGAGAAATATACATCTAGTGTTACAATAAGACTATTGTTTGACAAAAAAGGAAAGATATCCTAGGTCTGAGGTGATTGTTGCTGGTCGGACTTGGAGGTGATGAGGTAGGTTCGAACTTGGTTCGGGGTAGGATTCTTCATAGTGCCCTATGTTGGATGTCCAAGGTATCAGGGTTATATCACGGATATAACAACCCGCATCTTCATCCTCCAGAATTCATGAATTAAATTGCCCATACATATATTTTGGTAGGTTTGTAGGATCATGGATGAAATTGTATGTCCACTCATGTAGCTGTCTTGCCATCCAGTCTGGATTCTTGCCTGAAATGCTTGCTGCTTGCTTGAATGCTGCAATCTATCCTTGGTATCCATTAAAGTGATAAATGCAGAGGAAGTTACCCATTAGCTCAAGGTATATGCAAAGTGTGTAATCAAAGCCTGGGTCTGTATAGCCATCACCTGCCTTCCTTTCTGGCCACAAAATTTGCTTAAGAGCTGAAATTCATAGGTTGACAAGGTCAGGATTTGGTAGTGGTGTGGGTGATTGTCATGATAGAGTCCACTCTGGGATAGTTTCAATATTGTCCTGAACAACCTCAGGAATGTTGAATGTTGCCCAGGTTATCCTCCTCTTGCTTGGGCCTATTAACTTGGGTAACTATGGATATGTCATCTTCTTCCCCATCAGTGGTATCTAATATTATACTCCTTTGATCTGAATCTGAATCTATTTTGACTTCCTTGAGAGCAGGTGCCTGCTGTGATGACATGCCATCAAGAAGGACACATATAACCTCTGTTCTACATTTTTGCTATCCAGCCCTGTTGCTTCTTTTTATTATACTGTTGTATCCATATGGATTGGACTGTGGCTTTTTTCTTATATGGTCCCTGTTAATCACTCAAACATTCCCTGGTTCTGACAGTTTTCTCTAGGTAATTAATACCTAAATGTTGGAGTTACAAGTGGTAGAAGCTACTTACAGTGCTAGTAAGCAACTGGTATAGTAGCCTAGTGTTAGGAACCATACGCTGGTATACCCGACTATTCATTTAGCCCACTCAGCCCAACTCTGCTCTCGCTCGCTATTCAACAATATGCCCTCAGCCTACAGACTATATGCACCTCGTGTATCCATCTTGGCATCACATGCTCCTGTCAATTCACTCCACTCATTTACATCACACTCCATATGCTTGCTATTCCATTCCATCTTCATTTATGTTTAATACCCTTTCAATTACGTTCCACTCCACTTTCATTTATTCGCAATTCCGCTCAGTCTCTTATATCCGATCCGCTATTATGTTCCTTAGGGTAACTCCATTGGGAATCGGAGTGACACGTCACTCCCCAATGTCATGGAGGAGATCATTATTTGGGATGTAGTATTTCCATTCTCATGTTTTCATGATCCTCGGCTTTCTCATTCTATTATAGGAATCTATTCGACTCCTAGTAGATTTGAAAGTAGTATAAAGATCTTGTACTTTAGTAGTTCAGTCTTCAGTCAGATAATCAACCTTGATTTTCTACTAGTTGATTCTCTGTCTTGCTTTTCTGAAATTAGGGCTTGTGCAATCTAGTGGGCGCAACATACAAGCTGAAGCCTTGCCCTGCCCTGAACCTCGCCATTGTTTCACCTTTGGGAGATTTTACATATAATTATGATTATGTCATCTTTTCACATTGTAACACCTAGCTGAGTTTCAATAAAGAATCAACATGTCTTAGCCTAAGCTTCTATGTGCAAAGGCCAGCTGTTGAGGAATAGGGAATGCTCCCTATTATTTTTAATCCTTTTTTCGAGCCAAATCAGCCTGCAGAATCCAAACCTCTCCTCAAGAAAATTTCCACTTAAATCAGCCATATCTTGGCAACAAAAAAATATTATAATGTTTTGGCTGGCCAATTAAGAGTGAATTACCTCCAGTAATTAACTCTTAATTATCAAGGATATTGAGCCTATGGATAATCATAAAAACATCTATATTTTTGCCTATCAATGTGTGGACCCACAATGTACAACAACTATGGAGCCATTACCTAAATCTACAAAAGTGGCTCCAAACTCCTGGCTCAAGTTCTCAGTCTACAATGTACAACAAATTCCTGGACTTATATAATACTAATTACATGAACAGTCAGTCCAGAAGCATGACTTACATAATATTAATATTTCGTGACATGACCAGTCACGGGAGTACCAGTTGTGGGAATATTATATTTCTTATTGTAAAAGTAGTGACAATGGTGACACAATGACTCCACAAGCTTCCAAGGCATTCCAATACCTTCTGAACACCTCCACAAGCTTCATGAAGGAATTTCCTTATCAGGAGATTACATAATTAGCTTAGAATTAGTATAAAAGAAGCTAGTTATATAGTGTAAAATAACAATCATTTTTCACCCACCTCAATCCACAGGATTAAGCAAGTGCCAGCAGCACTCTCATAAGTAGACTGAAGTCTTCTTAAGTAACTGGTCCAAAGACCAGAAGCTACACTCTACAATGAGTCCAAAGACTTGTTGATTAGGTTTATTCTGAAGAGTAAACTTTAACCTTTCTACCAAAGCGGCAGGTTACCCTCATAACCTAAATCCATAAAAACTAAGAAAGAACTAAATCAACTAAAAAATAGAAAAGTGGAAATAAATCTAAACAGTCTAGAACTAATAGTTTAACACTCTTAAACTATTAACTCTATACATAACAGTGTCAAGTACATGTACTGAGAATCCGGTAACTCGGCGGTACCGACTAAAATACTCCATTAAGCAACCAAATACGAACCATTCAATGAGCTGTTCTCGGCCAGACACACATCGGTTACATTCCTCGTCCCTATCCACGCCTACTCCTCACTCCTTGGTCCGTCTCACCTCGGGACCTCCTGCCCTTGTGTTATCCTCGGCTACAGCCTTGTTTTATAAACAGGCATTTCCTATTGTCCTATCCTAGGGCACGTCCTATTATTCTGTCCTTTATTGTTTTATCCCTGTCTTACATTTCTTATTCTAATTTTGTTCGTTGTGGACAATAACCACATGCTCTGCATACCTTGTTGTCCCACATTTCTTATTCTACATGTCGCTTCTTAACCTATATAAGTAGGACATGCATGTACATATTTCCTCATTCTGGGTATCGACTAGGCTTAGGCCCTTCTACCTTCTTCTCTTCTGTTAAGTCCTCGACTCAAGCCGGCATCATCAGCATCCCCTCGAGTACCCGTCTGTGGCAAATACAGTGGCATGCACAGCAAGTAGGGCGCAACGCATGAGCACGTTGAAGCCAACGCCACTACTCTTGGCCTGCAGGACTTGGCTATAGTCCGCCCGACCTTCTCGCCAACACCCCTCGGCAGTACCGAAGTCCGTCAGTATCCGACGCTTGACAAACAGACAAGATACCTGACAAGACCCCCCTTAAATATTCTCTTTGGACAAACGACCCGGATCAGAGTCAATAAAGACACTTTTCACAGCTACAAGCGATTTCATTAATTCTTTATTGCAATACTCTTGTGATAACAGACTAAGTGAATCTCTGGAGTATAATTTCTTAATTGGGTTCTCTGTTAAAATAGCCTGTGCAGGTGTATTTTGTTGTCCTCCTGTATCTCGTCGGAGAACTTGACTTGCCTTGGTTCACACCAAAGTTTTGTCACAGCTTCTTGGGTTCCAAAACACCAGCTACTATGCGACTAGTAGCCTGGCTATGCTCTTTAGTTGCAACAGGTTATGGGCCCCGCCATAGGACTTGTTCCCAGTTTGCAACTGGTAAAACTAGCTGGCTGGGACTAGGCAAAAGTCCCAGGGGTCGACTCATGGCTTCCACAGTAGGAATGTGCACCACGCAAACATCACACCCTACCTACTTGGCTTAGCAGGATCCAGGGGGTCCAGGACACAGGCACAGATGGCCA
Organism: Chroogomphus rutilus; assembly: GCA_003314275.1. NCBI lineage: Eukaryota > Fungi > Basidiomycota > Agaricomycetes > Boletales > Gomphidiaceae > Chroogomphus > Chroogomphus rutilus. The sequence goes on along the minus strand of QLPI01003359.1, from coordinate 9,648 downwards.
TAACAAGATATTGACCAGTATATTAGGACCACATTACTGATCCCAATACACAAAGCCCTGCTGTGACCAGCAGGCACTACTCAAAACTACCCTATAGAAAAACTTCCTTCACAAGAGTATGCAAGGCAGATGGCAACTGCTAAAAAGGGCCAAGGGCGATCAGTTGATTGCAAGACAGAAGGCAACTGTTAAAAAGGGCCAAGGGCAATCAGTTGATTGCAAGACAGAAGGTAACTGTGCAAATACCGGAGGCAGACCAGGGATCACACACAGCAGGATGCTGTACAAATGGTATGGGTCTACCAACTGCAAGACAGAGGGCAACTGTATAACATGGCCAACAGTGCATGCCCAGCAACCAGTGCAATAGGAGAACTGTATGGACACTCACTGTAAGACCATGCAACCAAACAGGAAACTGACCCAAGTTTCCATCATCGGCCCAGGTCAACAACCTGCAACTCAAGGTTGAAGTGTGCATGTTATTGAGGGGGTGAGATAATAGAGCGTGATGGAAATGGCAGCTGGAAGGGAGGGAAGGAAGTAAGGAGGTAGAGGAGTAGGATGAAGGATGTGTATGGATGCACCTTAAGACCAGCCGGATAGGCTGGACATGTATCTCAAACCAATGATGCACAACAGGTGTATGTCAACTGAGCATCAAACAATCCAGCCAGGGAGCCACCACAGAGAAGACTTGAAGCATCATGTACCATTGAGTACATCATCGAGGCAGAGCTATCGAGGCAAACTGTCATAGATCCCATGCAGAATGCAGGAGATGCTGTAACATCAAGAGAGTTGGACGCAATGTGCCGGCAACAGTAAAGGCCGCCAGATTCACTGGCCTAATGTATGCTGTGATGCATGCTGGCCATGACACGACAAGCATGGCCATCCCCATGTGCATGGGATGCGACATGACATGCGCTGACCACAACCACACATGATGTGACACATGCCGATCGCATGCTGGCTGCACCGGGAACCCCACCTACAACCACCACTAGGCCATGCCAGGCCGTGATGACATGCTAGCACAGATGCATACACCGTGAGCTGCAGAGGACCGGCAAGGATGGGAGGTGGAGCCACTGGAGAAGTGGAGGGGCTAGAGGGGATGAACAAGGAGTTAGAGGCCATCTATGGCAATGGATAGCAGGACATACATCTAACAAGAAGATGAGCACATGCACTTTAACAAGGTGGTGCTGTAGCATACCACCGCAGAGGTACCGCAGTATGTCATGTGCAGCAGACAGCTAGCTGTTGAGGCCACCAAACATATATCTCATGTCGATTGAGAATGAGAGGCTGCGGACCGCTGTGCAGTCACGAACAAGTGAGGAAGAACCACATACTGCAGTGACAAGACCGGATGCGGATAGAGTGGATGAATGCAATGATGTGGCGCATGTCCAAAATAAAGGGTCTCCGATCTGCGCATTGGCCCAAATACAATATGGGAAGACAACGGTTGAGAAGTCGGGTTTCACAGAAGGGGTGGAAAAGGGAGTCAGCGAGGGTTCAAAGAGAAACAAGGAGACGACTAACCTGTTTCCAAACGACATTGTCGAGGTAGAGCCATTGAGGCAGACCACCGTACCATCTGTGGAGCCTGCAAGACCCATCGTAACATCAAGAGTACCAGATGCCATACAGAACCAAGTTGAGGCCAAAGTTATCAAGATCTTGAACCCATTGTATGGCCAGCCCAGCTTTAGCTTTAGCTCAGTATTGCCACCGATATCAAATAAGACGATGGCAGATGATGCGAACATCTGGTTAGCGATCACATGACATAATCATGTGTATATGGGGCAACGCCAATATTACTTCGCAGATCTTTTCCCTACCAAATTACCTGCAAAAATGCAACTTGAAACTAAGCGCCAGTACTACTGAGTGCCATTTGGAATCATATTGGCGAAGCAGTACATACTACACCGCTACACACTTACCTTGCATGGATGCAAAAGAGAATGTGTACACTTCTATGCTTGAGGGGGTGTGTTGGAGTGACAAGCGGTAGCAGCTACTTACAGTATTAGTAAGCAACTGGTACAGTAGCCTAGCTGAGTTTCAATAAAGAATCAACATGTCTTAGCCTAAGCTTCTATGTGCAAAGGCCAGCTACTATGCGACTAGTAGCCTGGCTATGCTCTTTAGTTGTAACACTAAAAGCCTCTACATACTGGTCCTTTTCTCTGGAAGTGTCTAGTGTAGTTATTCAGCATAGCAGAACTGTGATCTGTGATATAGCAATGTACAAATGTAAATAGAATGTGAGTGACAAGGATGTGATGTGATGAGAATGTGACTGTGACCGAGATATGTCATGTATGACTAATACTTGAGCTTTGACTTGGACTTGTGTACTAGAATCTAGACTTTCTAGACTTAGTTGTGACTTGGACTTAGAGAATAGACTTAAGACTTTAACTTGAGTACTTGCTATTACAGAGGTGAGTCAGAGGCCTGTATATACAAAAACCAAGCAACGATGAGAAATCATATGATAGGATGGCTATGCTAGTTGAATGACAAAGCACGAGAACAAAGTATACTAAAGAGGACACTCTGGAGAAATGCTAGAGAAATGGTATAGCATCAAGGCTGGGCCAATAGGGGTTGGGGGCTATGATAAGAAAACACTAACCAAATAGGTAAGGATGATGAGTAACAATGGGAAAAGACTAACAGAATAGAAAGGGGTCTGAGTCATACCAAGAAAAAGGGAAAACATATTAAAAAAAAACAATAAGGAAGTCCACCAATCAACATCTAACAATCTTGTCCACTACTCCTGAGGGGCCTTAGGATGAGTCAGGGAACTGAGTCATCTCAGAGTATTCCAGCTCACACAGCCAACATATCTTCCATAATTTCTCCAGTATCCAATCTAAGGATATGGGTCTGGGAAGAGAAGGACTAATGGGAATATAGTCATACACTCTCATTTTGTGATTAAGAGTGAGTCGAATGGAGTAGATTGGGTAATCAGGGTGGGATGGTGCCTTGAAATCTGCCTTGTATTCCACTCTACTCCTATCATGATATGCTTGTCTAGACATTATTCCAAGAAATATATATGGTTCTCAACTTTCTAAGAAATAGACTCTATATCCTATTACATATGACTGAGTGTAGATTTGAAGGGATCTTCTTCTGAGTGAGAAATGTGCTCGAGGGAGTATGCAAAGATAATGATGTGATAGTAGTTCGTGGTGCATACTGCACATATGGTGCATATGGCATGTGCGGTGCATACAGCATGTGCCGTGCATATGGCATGTGTGTGTTTTGGAACCATAAATGAGGTAACCTGAGAACCATGACAAAACTTTGGTGTGAAGAAAGCCTAATCAAGTTCTCCGACAAGCTGTAGGCAAGTGGAAGCCTGTCTGGGTTGATGTCCAAAAAGAATTGTTTAGAGGGGGCCTTGGCAGGTGCCTTTTCAATTAGGTGTAGGAATAATAGTTTGTGTACGTGAACTATTATTCTACCCTTGCCTAGGATTATTTCCACGGATGTTCTATAAATCTGATTTAGTTCTTTTACTATGTTTTTGTGTACCTTTTATGTTTTAAATGAGAACCCTTTATCAAGCACTGACCTTCGGATCAACATACTCAAGAGAGGGAGGCACTGACCTTCGGATCAACGTACCTATGAGAAGGTGGCACTGGCCTTTGGACCAACATACTGGAGTGGGTGGCACTGACCTTCAGATCAATGTATCTAAGGGTGCTTGATGCACAAGATAATCCGATGGACTATGGGTGATAGTAAGATAGATTGTTGAGTTACTTTTACACTACAGAACTAGTCTCTATATATACTAATTCTAAGCTGATTATGTAACTCCCTGATAAGGCAAGGCCTTCCTGAAATTAGTGGAAGGTTGTGGAAAGGAATGGAAGGTCCTGGAAGCCTGTGGCAGTTATGGGTTACCCTGTAGTTACAAATGAGTGACCCTGTAGTCATTGATGAGTCATGTTCCCACGGCTAGTAGTCTCGTGACTGGTCAAGTCATGAAATATTAATAGTAAGTAAGCTGAGCTTCTGGGCTGATATAAAGTGTTATAGCTATTACCTAAGCCCAGGAATTTGTTGTACAATTGAGTCTTGAGAGCTTGAACCAGCAGTTTGGTGCCATTTTCCATGTATAAGTGTTTGGTGCCTGGATGTGGGTCCTTGTGGGTCAAAATAGAAATAAGCGAAAAATATAAGTGTTTTTGAAGTATATCCTTGGGCTTTGAAGAGCTTGATAGTTTAATAGTTAATTATTTTGAGTAATTCACTCTTAAATGGCCAGCTAAAATTATTATATTTTTTTGGTAGTCAATTCAAGACTGGTTTGTTGAGTGATTTTCTGAGTAAGAGAGGTTTGGAATCCTTTGTACTGATTTTGGTCTGATGGCCCTTCATATCTACTAGAGAATTCCTCATTCCCATACATCATCCCCCCTCCAAACCTCTATTCAAGTCAACACAGATGCAATCTAATTTTAAGGAGAAATAATCCCATAATTTCCTGGCTGGGCTCCATAAGATTCATACGGCTGACCAAATAGTGCATTCGTCGGTATATAGTGAGGATATCCTAGGTTTCTTTGGTTGTCAAATTTCTGAGAGACTGAAGGCTCCTATCTAATAAGTTAGAGGTTGTGATAATAAGGGCCAGTTTCCTCAGCATCCTCCTCCTCGGATTGTTTCCATTTTAGGGAGGTACTGATGCCATAACAGTGTGAGGTAGTGGATAGAGAAGTCCACCAATTGTAATACTCTCCTAGTAGTCGAGATAATCCAGAATGTATGTGCATATATGTGGGTAGCATACCTGGTTCCCCTCATTTTCTACAAATTCCTCCTCCTCATCATCCGGGTACTCCAGATGCATGTGGTGAGCTATGCTTCGGTTATCTACTTGAGCTCTCTCAAGGTAGGTCCATTTACAGGATGTGTGGGGATTGTCCTTGGAGACTTCCTTTGCCTTTAAGATCCAAGCGGTAAGTTTCCGGCCTAACTGCTGCCACATTTCCAACCAGTTAAATATCTCTTCCTGGTCGTTTAGAACCTTCAGTATGTTAAGAGATAAGGAGTGGACTGGAGGGAACTCAGGGTGTACCATCCCTAGCTCCTGTAGCTTCTCCTCGGGAATGATGAGTGGCATGGTAGAATGTCCTGGTTCCCAATCCATTCTTGCTGTTACGATTTCTCTGATCTTCATACGTGTTGATTCCCAGATAGCATCTGCCAGCTTGGGCCTGAGGACTGAAACCTTGTGGTCGAATATCCAGTAATGAGCAAAATCTCTGGCAGTAGGGGAGTAGAAATTAAAGTCAAAGATGGGACCCCCTTCATACCTGGCTGGCATGTGGATAGGTAGTTGATGAATATGATCTCCTACTTGGATGATTTGGTAGTCGGCAGAGGTGATCTGGATGGGAGTAGACATAATAGAAGTTGATTCAATTGACTGGGGATTAAAGAGCTGCTGAGGATTCCTAGAAATGATGATTTTTTTCTGAGTTTAAGGACTTATACCAATTTTTGAATTCTTTTATAAATATTTTTATGGGATTCTAGCTGACCGGGGTATATGGTAGAACATGATTCAATGTTCTAGTATTTTTGTTTGACAACTCCTTTGGAGTCATCCCATTCCCTTAGAATCTGGGGTGCATTCTTGAATTGCCTCTGGGTCAGCCACTCATTGTAGTTAGAATCATAGTCCTTGAATTTGATCAAGAATTCCTCAATCTTCCAGCCGTTTCGGGCTACCTTCCATCTGGATCTGAGGATGGTCTCAACATCATATTCAGGGATATTGGAGAAGTCTGCCCTATCCAGTTTTTTTGCTTGGGTGAATGCCAAACTCATCCAGGGACATGTGATATTTCTCCAGGTGTGCAATATTGATGACTGGGTGAATTCCGTAAGATGCTGGCATTCTGAGTCGGTAGGTTATGGGGCTTATCTTCTCTAGGATTTCAAAAGGTCCATAAAACTTCATTTGCAACTTTCTTCCCAGTCCCTTTTTGCTTCTGAGCATGTCCAGGGAGTGTGGGTCTATAAGCACCCAGTCACCTTCTTCAAACTTGATTTCCAAATGACCCTCATTGTAATTTCTTTGTTGGAGCATTTGAGCAAACAATAGTGATTCTTTAGCCCTAGATCTGTAAGTTTCAAATTTTTCTAGGAATTCTTGAGCATTGAAACTTTCCGAAACATTTGGGTCATCAGGTGCATATCCTTGGTGCCCTGTCTGTAAGGGCAACATAAGCAGGCGTTCTACCCTGGGGCGGCACACTGGCGAAGGGGGATCCAAAGGTTTAATATGGTACCTAATACATGGGGACTAGCCTATCTGGAGAAGGGGGATCCAAAGAGAAAACTCTAGGGAACCCTTCGCCCACTGACTACTGTATATAAGCACCATTGCTATGGCCCTCCTGTCAGGCTCCGGAAATGCCGAGGAGTGGCCAAGTCCTGCAGGCTAGAAGTAGTGGCATGGCTTCAATGTGCTCGTGCATTGCGCCCTACTTCCCATGCGTGCCACCGATTTGGGACAGAGGGATACCCGGGAGAGTGCCGAGAGTGTCGGCCCAGGTAAAGGACTTGGGACAGGAGAGGGGAGGACAAGAAGGTGTAAACCTAGTTGATTTCCAGAACGAAGAGCCATCTACATACATTGGCTACTTATATAGGCTAATAAGTGAGATGTGGAACAGAGTGGCACAAGGAATGGAGAACAATAAGGTATGAAGAATCATGTGGAGGTATTGTCCACAATGATCAAGAATAGAACAAGGAATGTGGACAACAATAGAACAATGAAGTATGGCTGCAGACAAAAGAGTGAGTGAGAATAGAACAATGGGAGTGGCCGAACATAAAACAATACAGAGTGGCTGAACATAAAACAATAGTGCCACTGCCGAGTGATGACGAGTAGTGAGTGTCCCAAGGGTAAATGGGCAAGGGGAAAGACAGAGAATAAAGGAATAATAAAGAATAGGAGGGTTGGATAAGGATAATGAACCAAATGATGAACTGAATGTACCGAGCCAAGGCCACACACTGGTGAGGGATGATATGGGTAAGGGTTGGTTGGTCGGTACTGCCGAGTAATTCAGAGCATGGTATTGTGGGCTTTACAGCTCTGTGCTCTACTGGGCATAACCCTCCGTACCGACCAGGAAGTTCCGCCAGGGCCTCGACACTGAGAACAAACAATGAAAGGAGAGCCAAGGGTTATAGTTGACACTGAGAACGAACGATGAGAGGAGAGCCAAGGGTTATAGTTGACACTTCTGAAGGGTACTCACCAACAGGGATGATTGTTTGGTGTGTGGTACGTTCGGTATTGCTGTGAGTGGGTCGAACAGATCTCGGTTGGCGGCTGTGGAATACGGGTAGGTCGATGCTGGTCGGGATTCATGATCAGGGGTTCCCCTGACATCACCCCCCTTCTAGAATGCGGTGTCCCCGATGCATTGATCCCCACGGGCATGACTGGTGTGTGAGATCTGAAGGCAGATGCGTCCAAGGCGTGGATTTGGCGTGGTGTTAGCGTCCGAGTTTGCGTCAGGTCCGAGCTGACGTAAGTCGGTCCGAGTCGTGCGTTCGGAGTCGTAAGGACTTGGCTTCAACTTTAATGTTGCGCCCTCCTCGATCGTCAGTCCTTTATTTCAGAGGTTCGGAGAAGATAAGTTTTCGGAGTTCAAGAGTGAGTGGGAATACAAGTCGATATTCGAACTAAGGTATAGTACAGAAGTTCTGGAGGTATTTATACATACGGTCCTTATTGTAACTAATTAGGAATGATCAAGAGAACAATAAGATGAACGAAAACGGAGTACAAGAGAAATATACATTGGTGTTACAATAAGACTATTGTTCGATGAAAAAGGAAGATGTCCGAGGTCCGAGGTTAACGATGCTGGTTGGACTTCGAGGTGGCAATGTATGTTCGGACTTGGTTCGGAGTAGGGTTCTTTCATAGCGCCCTATGTCGGATGTCCGGGATGTCGGAGTTATATCGCGGATATAACAGTGCCTCCCTGTTAGGACCGAGCCTCGAGGTCCTAGCGCTTAATGACAACGGAAGTTACTGTGGGAAGATTATGTGAGTTAGGCGTCGAAAAAAGGTATAAAGGGGGAACCCTTTTCCATAGTAGTAGTCCAACCATGTCGTCACGTAACACCCCTGTCCCTGACGACGAAGCCGTCTTGCTAGAGCAGATGCGGGCAGCCTCGGAGATGCTCGAAAAGGTCCGAGCTGACAAAAAAAGGAAGGCCGAGGAGGAACGGAGGGCCGAGGAGGCCAAGCGAAAGGCCGAGGAGGAGGCCAAATGAAAGGCGGAGGAGGAAGCCAAACATTGATGAGATTATGAGCAAATACAGTAGGATTGAAGAATTCTTTGGGCAACTAATTTATTTATCTCCTCAGTATAGTCAATAACTGAGTGTATATTCGGAAAATATACCTAATTTATTTATCTTACAAAAGAAATAAAAGAGAAATTAGCCCTGAGGCTTTGTACATAATATTATACAACTCACCTCCTCAGTATAGTCAATAACTGAGGAGGGAGGCTTTGCGTGGGTTGTGTCTCACCCGCATATACCTTGCAGCCAGCCCTTGACCCTATTGAAGGTTTGAGCCAGGCTGCCGGTTCCAAATCCAGGGAGCCGGCCACGCTAGTCGCGTCGTGCGTGGACAAGTGCCCGTAAGTAGCGTACATAGTAGAACACAAATAACTCCCTCAATAATGAGGGTAAAAATACAAATAAAATAGAGAAAAATAAAGAGTTCAAAAGCGCACTGAATGATACCGAAATCGATATAATAATACAGTATATTGAGGTTGGTCTCTCAGGGGTGAGATGCTAGTTTGCACCCAACAAACATAAGGCGGAGGAGGAGGCTAAGGAGAAAGCCGAAAAAGAGGCCAAGGAAAAGGCCGAAAAGGAAGCTAAGGAGAAGGCCGAAAAAGAGGCCAAGGAGAAGTCCGAGAAGGAGGCTAAGGGAGCGGCCGAGAAGGAGGCCAAGGAGTTGGCCGAAAGGCTCCAAAAGGAGGTGGCTTTGAAAAAGCTCCACAAGAAGACGCCTCGGAAAAAGAATGTTAAGAGTTCCGAAACAATTCCGGAGCTATACACGATAGCGGAGGACGAATCCCAGCAAGGGGACTCGTCGGCGGTAGTCACTCGGAGGCAGACTCCGAATGCGGAGCCCGGGGGGTCAGGTCTGAATGAACGAGAAAAGGAGCGAGTCCGAACGCTCCAACAGCAACACGCACTCCGAGTGCATCGGGGCCAGAAGGCCTACGAGAACTCCTTGCTGAGGAGTGCCAGGGCGGATGGTGCGGAGGTGGGTCTCGGTCCGCTCGAGTCGAGTCGAAGGACGCTGATCAGCCTGCGTCCCGACTTATATCATCAGTCTTCAGAGGACATGCTAGACTGGGTTGGGGTACCCAGTTGGGTTTGCAAGCACTGCTCCGATCGGGAGGAGCCCTGCATGTGGCCCGCTTCGGGAAAAGGAACCTCGTGCTTTATCTGTGCCGATCGGAAGGTGAAGTGTAAGGAGAAGGGTGATGGGGAGGAGACAGGTGTTAAGGGGAAGAGAGGGAGGGTCCCTTC
>QLPI01003357.1:0-10185 GCA_003314275.1 Chroogomphus rutilus | reverse complement strand
TATCTGTAATAAATTTCACTTAGAATGTATTCCGAAGGTTAGAGATGAGTAACACGACATGTAATGTGAAGTTAGTGATGGTGACTGCCTTTGTTTGGTAGATGTAGAATTTCAGAGTCAACTCAAGATTTTTAGAAGGTATTTTTGGCACTAAACGTTACTGTATAAGTATATGACAGATTCACTATGTCCCCTATCAGGAAGCTCTTGGAATTAGAGCATGGAGTATGTGCTATGCCTCAGAAATCAAATCTTTCTAACTATGTCCATTGTCATCTGCAGCTAAGAAGTCCTGCTCACTCATTATTGCATATCTTTGTTGTTTCTAAGTATTTGTATATGATTAAACAATTCACCTCTTTGGGGCCATCCTGCTGCTCCAACTCTCGATCTTTGATCACCGTACTCCTCGCCATTCATAGGTATTTTCTGTATGTATGTGCTTGGTATTTGAATTAAGAGTCCTAAATGATTTTTTAACAATAGAATTTCCCCATATTATTTTTGTGTTTAGAGAATTAGAGTGTGACTTGAACAGCTAACTTGCATTTACTTTAGATTCAAGATGCAATGCTGACCAGGCCATATTTTTCTGATGCAATAGTGAAGGCTTTATGATCTTCTTGGTGCACATAGATGACTGCATGATCACAGCCTCTTCAACACAGCTTGTTTGTCATCTCAAAGCCAAGATATCTGAACACATAGAAAAACTGACCTTGGCAAGCTGCATTGGTCATTAGGCATAGAAGTCAGATGTGATAGAGAACAACATACCATTTATCCTTCCCAGCAATCATAAATGGCTTTGATCCTTCGTTGATTCAACTTAGATGAGCTGATGCCACTAGCAAAAAGTACAGTCAACTGGAGGTTTATATACATGTGTAAGCCTCTTGTACTGTAAATATAATGAATGTCTAAATAAAGAACAAGGATAGGCAAATACAGGTGACTGAAGAACAAGGGGTGAAAAGAACAAGGGGTGAATTGTCAGGAATCTCAGAGATGCAGGATGCAGGATTGCAGGAGCATGGGAAGGCAGGATTGTAGGAGCATAGGAAGGAATTGTGGAATTGTGGAAAGGATGGGAAGAACTTTGGTTGCTCAACCTGGTTGGCTGAGTGTGACAGATCAGTTGGTGAATGGTATACTCAGGCTGTTAGCCTGTTGATGCTTGTAGGTTGACCCAAGGCATAGGCTATGACAGTATGCTCTCCATCAGTAAGCTGGATGAATGTCAGACATTTGATGCATTGGTGAAAAGTGACAGCTCATACCTGTGCGAAACTTACAAGTTCCTGATTGTACTTTAGTCCTACTCATCTCCCTATATTGTTATTATATTGGGAAAGATCTTACAATGCAGTGCCTCCTTTATGTCTAGAGAGCCTGGCAGGTATAAACCCATTTGCCCAAAGTGCAGCCAACTGGGTTGTTAAGCATGGCTGTGAAGTCAATGGGGGAGAGCCACACACAAATGGGTCAATTTCTGGTTCAGGTGGGTGACTTGATGGCACATCACCAAAGTCAAGGAGGAGCATTGCTGAAGTGGATAGAACAGAAAACCTAGAAATGAATGACAGTGCTGGTAGGCAGAAGAAAAATAACTGAACATTTGTGGTATCATATGTCAAGAGCCAAGGCTGAAAGCTGAGTGTATGGATTGGACTGTAATAACACAGTCATGCCTCACACACAGAAGGAGCAGGAAACTGATGGTGAGTCTGACAATATTTCAAATCAAAGTTAATAATTAATTTTTATTTTTGGTATTAGATTTGTTTGGGACCTTGGGAACAGTTGCATGAAATGCCTACCTTGCTCAAGATTGTTACAATGCCTGTGGTTAGATAAGGTAACAGTAAATAGGCTTGGTATCTTATGCAATACAAGAATAGTCTTATTGGCAAGCATTTCATGGTTTTACAACAACTTAGAATCCCCTTGATGGTCTCTCTGATTTACTCCTTGACTTGTGGAAGGCTACTGGAGAGCTGTGCAAAGATGTGGATCCATATAATCAGGGACATGGAGCTTTATTTGGTGTGGATTCACCAACTTACCTGCCAATTTCTATGCTCACTCACTGTATCAAATAACAGTTGAATATGAAAGTAGTAATTGCAAATTTGCTAGATATTTGGCTGCTAATTGACCCTAGCACAGCTGGGTAACACTCAACTCAATCCACAATTGACATCAGAATCACCTCACACATTTCTTGACAAGTTTATTCTAAATTTATGTAGGGAAATAATCTACAAAGTTATTTGAATTAGTATTAGCCACTGACTATACCACCTTGCCTTTTGAAAACAAATATGCCTAATGCCAACCTTTTATTTCAAGATTTCAACACTTTTCAAGGTTGAAAGTCAACCTTCCACTGAGCAGAATCCAACCTTGACCAGTGTTCCAAATTAGAGAAAACTCCACACTTTTGCTCATTGTTAATCTCAGCACCGGCTAAAAAGGTGGTATAGATAATGATCATGTGGATGATACATCGACACACTGGAGACATAAAATGTAAGGGATAAGACTCCGAAGTAGGAAGCTGTGGGTTATTCAAGTGGGTGAGACATTGTCTTTATCATTGAGCCAAAATTGGTTGAGGTTGATACTGGTGAATATAAACAGTATTTTTCTGAATGAGTAACGACAAATCCAAATATACATAACCTGAGGTGTTTTCATGATCTGCGACTATCGGCGTGTCTGTGCGTTAGAACTGACAGATGATAAAAGGAGTTGCCTCCACTCGTCATAGCAAGGTCAAAGATGCAGGCGCATAGGGCTTGATGAGGATTTCTTCATCGAGAAGTGATCAGCCTGAGATGTCTTTGAAGTGCTTGTGCATGAACGCTGGCCTATTGCCACTGCGGTGACCAATGGTTGATCGACAGTATTGTGTGGTGCAGTCTGTTGAAGAGTGTCAGAGGTAGACATTCTGAAAAGAAGAGAACCGGGTGACGAGTAGAGATAAGATCACGTTCTTCGTTCTTCTTTTTACGGCAACAATGTGCCTCGACCTCCTGAATTGTGGTGAATTAAATTCATAATCAAGAACACTGTTAGAATACCTTCATCTGTTTGCAACGGACCATTACCTCTGCTCAAGCCAAACAGTTGTTGTTTTTCCTCGGTCCTTATCAGCACCACCGAAATCCAAGAAACACCAGTTGCCTTCCATGTTCGTATTTCAGTAAGGTCAATCGAGTAAACTCAACACCTCGATTTCCCAGCCGATTCCCCGGGCCGAGGCGGGGATCATTGACGTAATCGTTGTTTCTTACTGACATCACATCATCTGTCAAAAAAGGTGATGGAAGTTGAAGGTTTGTACTTATATATTAACATCAATTATGTCCTCCTTCCGTGTCGTGTGGCAACGCCACATTTCCATCCTCCTTTCAAGCCGATTTTTGAATCATCATTTCTTATTCAATTCTCGACAGAGGGGAGGATAGGATCGCATGTTTTTATTTTTGAGATGGTCTTGCCTGAAGTCTTCGGGAACCATGGATGTGTAAGAATTTTTCTTTATTTGTTTTCGGATTGATTTGATTTCTCTTTAGACATCACTTATGTATTTATGGAGAAACTTGATATAACCATTGCAAACACCGGCTTCTGATTTCGTATCATGGTCAAGGGGTGAGTTGAGGTAGCAGCTGGTAGCTATTTCAATATAAATAGGGACTTGAACGATAACAACTTTCTCCGCGACTTTTTTGAAGAAGGCGAGCATACTATCCACTTGTTTTAAGCCGTGCACCACGCTACACGGACCCTTCCTTACCCACTGCATTCATTGTGAGTGTGACCTCATCTCGATCCCATTGTCAATACTGCCCTCATCAAAGTCCTCAGTGACACTACCGTCGATATCAATACAGCCAACATCCCAGTCGGCATTCCCCCCAGCCCACTGTCCTTAGCAGTACACTCCCACCCCATGTCGGCGACAATAACTTCGTTTATCTTTGAAACTGCCTCGAGCCTATCGCTTTTTGCACTCTCTTCCTCCTCTCTTCCGAGTCATCACGGTTTCTTCGGGTCGGGGAATATCTACGGGTCGGGGAATATCTACGGGTCTGGGAATATCAACGAGTTGGGGAATAGTGGTCACAGAATTCTCTTCCTTAGCCCTTACTTCTTCCCAACCTGTTTCGGCCGGACCTTTATCAGAATCATCAAACCCCTCAGTTATCACACATCTCACCCCCTCGACATTTCCTGCGGCGACTGCTGGTTCTGGAACTTTGGTATCCCAATCAGTGCACGCCTCTTCTTCTACCGTGATTGGTGCAGCCATCGGCGGAATAATAGGCGGTATTTTACTTGGTCTTATCATTGGCCTCTTCCTGAAGAGACGTCAAAAAGCGGTCTCTTCGGCTACCCATATAGACACCTCCAGTGGAAGAGAGAATACACTCACTCGTTTCTTCCAAGCACGAACTCCAATGACAACTACCCCCTTCCTTCTGTCCCAAGCAAATACATCTTCCCAACAGGCCTTGATACAACCAAACGAGAAGCAAGACCCACAGAGACCTGGAAGGCAACAACCAGTCATACCTAGCGATAGTGACTCCATGTCTCACTCCTCTACCAGCGACCAGTTACCCTCATATAACACCAATGGTGGAAACTCTGTGACAGCTCTCCATGATGCTTTAATCACAGCCCATTCGGAAATGTTGAGTGTGGAGTATATTGCAGAGGGACCATGGGCTTCAGAACATCGAATTCCTGCACTGCAAGGTGTAGCATATGGGATCACTGATGGAAGGCCACGGATGATTGACTTGTCCCAGTCCCTGAGCCAATTGCCATTATACCAGGAATAAATAACCCCTCGTACAGTATAGTATGAAGCTAAAGTAAATTCAAGTTAGCTGTTCAAGTCACACTCTAATTCTCTAAACACAAAAAAAAATAGGGAAATTCTATTGTAAAAAAATTTTAGGAGTCTTAATTCAAATACCAGGCACATATATACAGAAAATAGTTGGAGCAGCAGAATGTCCCAAAGAGGTGAATTATTTAATCATATAAAAAATACTTAGAAACAACAAAGATGTGCAATAACGAGTGGAGCTGGACTTCGTGGCTGCAGATGACAATCACATAGTCAGAAAGATTTGATTTCTGAGAATTAACCACATACTCCATGCCCTCATTCCAAGAGCTTCCTGATATGGAACAAATTAGTAAACAACTGAATCTGTCGGATACAAATAGCTAGAGATTTAAACAGTAACGTTTAGTGACAAAAATCCCTTCTAAAAATCATTGAGTTGAATCTGAAATACTACATCTACCAAAGGCAGTCGCGAGCACTGACTTCACATTACATGTCGTGTTATTCATCTCTAACCTTCCGAATACATTCCAAGTCAAATTTATTACAGATATACATAATATTCTGGACAGTCTAACCAAGAACAAAATGATTTACCCATCACTCACATCAATTCCTCAACTACTTATCATTTTCTTCAGACTCTCATCCTCACTTGTTTAATAATGTAGCAAATGTCGGTGACAGACATGAAGTTGGCATGGGAACGTATGAAAGCCGACATTTAGGCCTCGAGGCGCGGTTCTCCTGGCAGTGGCCTTATTCTCGAAAGACTGTTGAAAAGGCGCAGTACCATTTGAACCTCCACTGAATACAACATCACCGTAACTAGGTTGCGGGTCATTCATTTTCCTCCTTGCCGTTATATAGCTTCATTAGCCTTCACGGCATGTATAAATTATATCTAGTCAACTGTAACACCTCAGTCCGCTTGAGGAGCTCATACCGCCATAGATCCTGTCAGGGGTAGCTGAGAATTCACGAAACAAAAGGCCTGCTCGTGCGGAAGAGCACACTTGAACGGTCGGTTTCATTTTCAGCGTGGGTTCTGAGCATTGTTTCAAAGCTTTGCTTAAGTGTAGAGTATCTCGGGGATAGCATAATGTGACTCAAGGTAGCGAACAACTGTCATCAGAAACGCAGCCCAACACCTCGATGGTATTTTTGAAAGTCTTTCCCTCTTCCATTATACGGTAGGATTCAGTTAGTTTCCGGTAGTGAGCATCCCCGATAGCCAAGCAATGTATTAAACTCGGCAACCAGGGGGTCAACCAAAAAAAGAAAAATATCACAAAGCCCCGGACACATTTTATCTGTCATAAACCCGGGACTGAGGACCGACCTCAGTGCGCGTCGCTCCGCCTATACAATCCCATTGGGCTCTGCCGACCTATACAAATTTTTTTTTCTTCCGCACCACCTCACCACGATGCAATTCCCAAAACTAGTTTCCACGCTCCCGCTATCTTCTAACAACGTGAGCATGTCCCTTTACGATTGTTACAAACGTAAAAGGAGACGCTCATGTTATTAGAAGATAGCAGGAGTGTGGAAACTGTTGAGGTGGACAGAACAACCAGACTGGGGTTTGAACCCAGGGCTATAGTGTATATAGCTATGGTGTTTACCACTACACCATCTAGTCCACATGGGTAACTTTTCAGGTTGACTCCTTGAGTGAAGACATGTTCTTGGAACAAGTCAATTACATTTTACTTGACTTTAGGGGAGGACAGAGTGAGGAAGAGAGGATGTCCTTTCTGAATCCACAACACATGTGTGTCTATACAAGTTGAGTTCAGAGCCCTAGTTAGTTATCAGATTGCCAATAATACTCCATAGAGCTCTGTATGTATAATGTCTTAGCTTAGAAGACATTAATTAGAGATATGAATAGTATGTGGGATTAGACAATCTAACAGAAACTAGTTTTGGGAATTGCATTGGGGTGAGGTGGTGCAGAAGAAAAAAAAACTTGTGTAGTTTGGCAGAGCCCAATGGGATTATATAGGTGGAGCGACCAGGACATGCCCTGAGGTTAGGCCTCAGTCCCAGTTGTGAGAGAGATATTGTCAGCCAGGTAGATGCAGTAATTTGAGGGTTAGACCCTGCACATTTACAGTTGTACCATGAGGAAAGATCCAGTTTGATTCAGCGGAGAATAAACAATGGTGTTCGGCTATTTTGATATTACCTCATTAGATAGGGCTGAAAATTACCCCCCCTCCTAAAAAAAAAAACAAAAAAAAAACAACTGTAGACACCATTTACCTTGACCATATTCAAGAGATCAGTAGTAAATAAATAGTATGTGATAAAAAGGGTCGCCAATGTTGTTCAATTCAATCTGGTGGTCAATAGACTCATTGACTAGACATGCAGGTATTGATTAATTAGCCAAAATTCTGATCCTTTAAGCCTCCGCCTTGGAGGATTCACTCACCATGATAGCCAGGTCAGGTAACAGACCCGATCATGCAGTAGGCCTTTTTGGTACCCAAAAAGTCTTACCTTCTCAGTTTTTAAAGTTCTAGCATGGGGTCCTACCTTTTGACCTGCTCCCATCGCAGGGTGGTGATGATGAAGAAGTTGTGCATGACACCAAGGCTAGTGATTTGGGTTGTCAGTGACATAATCAGTAAGGGAACTGAGTTTTGACATCAATCAATCACCAGACCAGTTAAATCTGAGGCACTCAATGAATAGCTGAAAAGTCAACATCGGCAGACTTTCTTTTCACTTGTCAAATCGGTGATGGGAGGAGATGTACTATCTTTTCTCATCTTCAAAAGATTTTATAGTGCCAGAGTTTTGATGCATGTCAAGTACATGTACCGAGATTCCGGTAATTCGGCAGTGCTGACCAAGCAGTCAGACTACATCCACAAACAAGTGCCCACACCACATGCAAGTCACTTGGTACACTGGTCTCAGCTTGGCACATTCACCATCCACATTCCTTGTCCTTATCCCTCATCCACTCTACACCATTCACCATCCATTAATCCTACCACGCCTACTCCTTATTCCTCAATCCACCTCACCTCAGGACATCCTGTCCTTGTTTTATCCTCGGCCACAAGCCTATTGTTTTATAGTTGGGCACTCCCTATTGTCCTATGCTTGGCCACATTCCTATTATTCTATTTCCATTATCCCATCCCCGTTTACATTCCTTCATTCTAATTTTACTTGTTGTGGACAATATCTCCACATGCTCTGCATACCTTATTGTTCCACATTCCTTATTCCACATGTCACTTCTTAACCTATATAAGTAGGACATGAATGTACATATTTCCTCATTCTGGGTATCGACTAGGCTTAGGCCCCTTGCCTCCTCTTCCCTCTGTAAAGTCCTCTACTCAGGCTGGCACCTTTGGCACCCCCAAGTACTTTCTCTTTCCCAAATTGGTGGCATGTACGGCAAGTAGGGTGCAACACACAAGTGTTGAAGCCAAAGCTACTACTTCTGGCCTGCAGGACTTGGCCATTCCCCATCCATATCCTCGGCATTCCCGAAGCTTGAAAATGCATCCCTACCTGCTGTCAGGGGATGACCTTCTCCAAAGGCTGATTCAAGTCTGAAGTCCTATTTCAAACTCCAACCAACTCCGAGGCTAAGATGCCCAAGTCCAAAAGGACCACCCAGTGGAAATAGGAATGATCTTAAAGCATGGTGAATAGAACCTGGAATAAACGCCCAAGCCTTGGACTTAGTACCAGGAAGTTGGCTTTACAAGCTCCCATGTATTGATTTGTAAGCTAGTGCATGGACCACTTACATAAAGGGTATAAAAGAGGTTTGCCAGCAGTGGGATCCTTAGACTTTCCTCTTTGGATTCCCCCTGCTTAGGTGAGGACCCCACATGTACTTAGGTAGTAGTTATAATTAAAAGCTTTGGATTCCCCCTGCTTAGCTTGCCTCCAAGACACCTCCGAGAGGCTGCAAGAGGGTTGCCCTTACACCTGCTGGAGTTGCACAGACCCCTCTTACTATCTAGCTACAGCTGCTATAATCTTAGGAAGATTGGAATTATCGGAGGGGTGCAAACCTTGGCCCACATAATCAATAGAATTAACTATGTAATAGATCTCAAATCATTTAGGTATTGTTGTTGGCACAATCTGTGAAACTGGAATATCTTTTGAATAGTGATATAGTCTTACGAACACAGGTGTTGGCCATACTGTGTGTGCACAGTGGGCCTATGGGAGAGGTTCAAATTCTATGGATTTGGAAGAACTTGGTACCCCTAGTTAGACATGAATGAACTTTGTTCTCATCCACTGTTTTGGTGTAGTGCCCATAACCCTCTTTGGATATATATGGACTGTAGTTATAAAGTTTATGATGAACTTAAATTAGAATGTGACATAGCTTGATGGACAGAGCATATGTGTTAGACCCAGGTGGGGATGCATATATTTTATCCTATACATTCAGCCACCTGTGTTGTAAAAGCGGTAAATACTTGACCCATTGACATTGTGCACTGCCTTGGGCTATTATGTAACAGCCCTTATTGTTCTATGGTTTTGGCCATCCCTTGATTGCTGAGTAGTATATAAGTAGTACATGTATAGTACCTGTGCTTCTTTAGCTCTTATTGTCAGGCTCCGGGAATGCCGAGGTGTCAGATGGGAACGGCCAAGTTCTACAGGCCGGGAGTAGTGGCTTGGCTTTAACATGCTCATGCATTGCACCCTACCCTCCATGCATGCCACTGATTTGGGACAGAAGAGATACCCAGGAGAGTGCCGAGAGTGTCAGCCAGAGTAAAGGACTTTAGACAGGGGGAGGGAAGACAAGAAGGCGTAAACCTAGTTGATTTCCAGAACGAAGAACCATCTACATACATTGGCTACTTATATAGGTTAATAAGTGAGATGTGGAACAAAGTGGCACAAGGAATGGAGAACAATAAGGTATGAAGAATCATGTGGAGGTATTGTCCACAATGATCAAGAATAGAACAAGGAATGTGGGTAAGAATAAAACAATGAAGTATGACCGAGAACAAAAGAGTGAGTGATAATAGAACAATAGAGAGTGGCTGAATATAAAACAATAGGGCCACTGCCGAGTGACAATGAATAGTGAATGTCCCAAGGGTAAACGGGTAAGGGTCGGTTGGTCGGTACTGCCAAGTAAATCAGAGCACGGTATCGTGGGCTTGACACTTATGCTGAACTCATTTGTCACAGGTATAGTAGTCAATACACTAGCTCTTATGCTGAACTCACATGTTGCAGAGTTGCCTTCACAATAGGTTATGGGCCCTGCCTGAATGCTCACCCAGCCTAAATGCTGG